>CBXJ02000720.1:0-40000 GCA_000612645.2 Trichuris muris
ATATAAAGTGCCGGTTCCTAGGGTCGGCTCATTAAGAAAAAGTGGAATCCAAACAGGACAAAGAAGCTTGAAAGAAAATTCAAGTTCATAGGAACTCAAGAAAAGATTATCACTTTTAAAAAAGTGACGAGTTCAAAGTGTTGAATTCGCTTATGTAGGTTTAAATTAATGCCTAAGCATGGCATTGCTTATCGGTTTTTTATTCGTGACGGATTTTTGCGCTGACGACGGGACCAAGGCAGGTCCCGAAAACTCCGCGATTGAATAAAGAAGTTTTCATGAACGGGTTAATCTGCCGTCGCTTAACACTATATATATATATATATATATATATATATATATATATATATATATATATATATATATATATATATACAATGACTTACTGTCTTGAAGATAAACTGCTTACTGAAAGAACAGACAAGATAAGCAGAATGAGGAAAACTTTTGACTGGTTTGAAGCATTCCCAGGATGTTTTAGGTGGCATGCTCTTGCACTGAAAATCTTGGAAACTGGGAAGTATTGCCGTATATGTAAAGACAGTACTGACCAGCTTCCAAGCTACAGAAATCCCATATATGTTATGTTAAACTGACTTTTGTTATCTTGATCGGAAACTATTCACTGAAAGAACAGAGCAGATACGCGAAACGACGGAAATTTCGACTGCTTTTCATGCATCGCCAGCATGCATCCATGCGTGATCTGATGCACTTACACAGTAAGGCTTGGAAACTGAATAGTAAGTAACAGAAGTGCAAATAACAGGAGTTAGTTGCCTGACTCACGTAAACGTCAAGCAGTGTGACTTGCTTGGATGTCACTACCCAGAAAATACACAAAGCATTTATAGAAGTTCAAACAACATAACTGTCAGAGAGCAGGATATCCCCTGCTCTCATTCCCAAAAATACAGACTATGCCTTTAGCATAGAATCAATATTTACCTTCAATTGGGTAAACTTAACCGAAGTCATAATCCTGCGATTTTCTTTTATTTAGACACAACAGCTTTTGCATAGAAAGTTTAAACATAATGTTGATTTCTGTTGCCACGGTTATCAGCCAATTCCTGCCAGGAAGTAGAAGACCAAGTACTCGCAACCCTGTCTTGCTTCTACGTCTCTTGCATAACTCGTGCAGTATTTTTGGACCTCTTTAACATAGATGCTACTGTGCGTGCAATGCCATTAACCGCTGCGTCAACTATTGGAATTTCTTTGCAACTATGTGAAGGATGGACTTTGTCTTACCATTAGTTTTACATTTTAAGCAACGAGCTAGACAGAATTTTGCAGAGCTTCTTGGACAAGGAAACATTTCAACAACGTGAGAAGCTGCTTAGGTGTTGGATATGCAATTAGCGGAAACCTACCTACTGTGCTTTCTTCAGTGACCTCCTTAAATCAGACTTGACGATCAGTGATGGTGCTGGCTTCCTTACACTGGATGCGTTAATGTCCACCGCTAATGATTAGTAGTGCTTGCAGATTAAGATCAGTTTCTTTTGCAGGTCGCCCAAACCGCTAATGATTGCTCAGGCCAGCTCATGCCAAAGTGAGTATGAAAAGTCCCTCTTACCAAATTTGTTATATGCAGCGTTTACGTGCTAAGCATAAGAAAGGCTTCTTGCAGACAACAATGCTTAGAAACTGCTGTAATACTTTAAAAAATTAGCAGTGTTCACATTTGTGGATGACCGGATTTTGCATTTGCTTTCCTTCACTTCCTCCGTAATCACGTAAGAAACAATCGTGCCACTTGATAAGTGGTTAGAAGTTATTAGTAAAAGCTGATGGTAGCAATTAACCGGCAAAAGTGATTTGCAAGGACTTTTCGAGTAGCCCATTTCCGTTGTCAGCGGTTGAGATATTGCAAATGTTCATTGGCGGCAACTACGAATAGGGAGCGAATATCACGACAGGCAACGGGTGGACCATGTGTACATTAAGCAGCAATTGGTTTGGTTTATCTCATCTCCACACATCTTGACTAAGACACCTTAAATTATCTGAGTGAACTTTCCTTACCTGTGAGCAAGCATCTTTTTCTGAAGTCCTTCTTGCCGTAAGGATAACTCTCGTCAAGTCGGCCCGGTCAATATGGGGAGCTACGTGAAATCATGTTTATTATCCAAACCAACGGCTTTAATCCCGTTAAAAACGAGGTACGAAATCAGGGAGCTTTCGGGACTCCCTTTGTCTCGTCTTCAGCGTGTCTCTCTCTGAAGACAAGGGGAGTCCCGAAAGCTCCCTGATTTCGTACCTCGTTTTTAACGGGATTAAAGCCGTTGGTTTGGATAATAAACATGAGATCATATCCCGTTTTGCGGAATCCTATTTTCAGCTACGTGAAATATGGTATTTCCTAGAAAAGGGGGCCAAGAACTCATTTCTTTTTTCGTATTTTATCGCGAAGTTTGTTTGTCATACCTAGCAGTATTGCACAAGCTGGCTGACTCGATGCTGCTAATGGAATGTTGCAAAATCCTGATGTGCATTATCATGCTTTTTAGTGTTACTTGAAAATCGTTCTTTGCACTGTTGAAAGGTCTCTGCCGGATACTTCCTGCCCCATAAGTTATTCTATTAAAACTGTAGCATATTACACTGTACCACTCGGCTGAGGCGAACCGGAATTAACATGAGCCATGCCTACCAATCACATTGCACTTGCCAGTGCCTATATAGTTCTATACACCATGCCTGGAGACGCTATGTAGATGTTGATGTTGCACAAGTCGAAGTTGTTAGCGAGTTGAACATAATTACGTGCAGTGAACATAGTTGCAGTAAACGATTGTTCGTGGGTGCTTGTTACAAGTACCAATATTTGACGTACATCAGTTCAACTTAAGCCTACACTAACTTCTTGAAAGGTCAAAAGAACATTGGTCGTATTGAATGCAAACCAGGTTAAAACAATCGTAGATGTAAACTGGCACTTAATTGTATACTGGCACTTAATTGACCACTGCTTTGTAGTAGGTTCAGAAAGATTACGTTTGCGTACGACAGAAGACCAACCTTCTGGTAATCCCGGAAAGAAAGAAGGTCGGAAGAGATGAACAGCCTTGACAAGCATTCGAGTTAATACAGTAGAACGTCAATTGAAAACCTAGAAGCCACTTGCTTGAAATGCGGTTATGAGGCCTTCAGCGTTTCAAGAAGTGCAAGTGGTGCGGTAGATTTGTTTTGTGCAAACGCTCATCGTGGGGACCCAGTTAGTGGACCGTTATTAAGCGAGAAAGCACTGTTTTCTAACGCGGACTTTAAACCTAGCCAAGGATGGCTTGAAAAATTTAAGAGGCGGTATGGCAACTGCTCTCACGAAATTCACGGCGAAAAGTTACATATAGATGAACCCTCGGCTGATGGTTTCAGGGAGCAATTGAGAAAGCTTTTAGAAGAAAGGGACTATGTTGATGACTTCGCATACAATGCAGACGAAACGGGACTAAACTGAAACGCACTGCATAGCCAGTCTTTAATAGTTCTCCATGAAGGAAATGTGGCTCCTAATAAAGCAAGGAAAATCACGTCATTTATTGATTCTATTATTTTGTTGTATTGAAAACTGGATGCATCGTAACGGGTCGTTGAGATGACATTTGTGTGTTAGACACGGTTTTCCCGTTTGTATTGTTTCAGTGTATCTGCAATTAACCAAAGAACCTCACCAGTCAACGATGGGTTAGTTTATTGGTAAAAGTTGCGAGAACACTGTAACGTACGAATCGGAGCTTTCGGGACGCTCTAGTCCCGTCGTCAGCGAAAAGGAGTAGAGCGTCCCGAAAGCTCCGATTCGTACGTTACAGTGTTCTCGCAACTTTTACCAATAAACTAACCCATCGTTGACTGGTGAGGTTCTTTGGTTAATTGCAGATACACTGAAACAATACCAACGGGAAAACCGTGTCTAGCACACAAATGTCATTTTGTTGTATTGTATTTATGTGTTATTTCACTGTACTCTTTGCTTAATTGAAACTCAACAGTGACACAGATCAGTTTTTCCTCAAGGAACGAACCATAAAAGCCTGAAAACCAAATAAAAATGCTAAGTAAGCAAACTCGATTATATAGATTTCCCGTTATTAAACTGTAGATTGGCGTGGCGTCATTTTACTTCGAATAGGATGTACACAACGCACGAAGGATGTATAAAACGCACGACTCTTTCTTGCCTCTCTTCGATGCGACATCCAGCCCTCAGCAACTGTCGGACGTCCGCTGGCAATCCAGCCACAAAGGCACAGGCCAGGAATTTCTCCGACACCCATCGAGCGAAGTTGCCAGTCTTCGCAGCTCAGCCAGAAGCAGGTCTGGCTGCTCGCCGGGCTTCAGTCTTTTCGAAAGGAACTGCTCGTATGCAACATGCGGGTCTACGGCAAAGGCGGTTGTCAGCGCCTCCTTTATCTTCGCAACATTCATCCGGTGTTCGACGGGCAGCTGCATGGACGCTACGAAGGCACCGCCGGTAAGCCGCACCGGCATGATCGTTGCCCGATCGTGGATCCCGCGTAGACGGCATACCAGGTCCACCTTCTCCAGCCATTCCATGACAGACACACTTCCTGATCCATCGAATACGGGTATAAGCTGCGCATCCATCAGCACTCTGTCAGCCTGAGCGACTTCAAAGCCTCGATAGCTTGTGGTTTGGCGTGGCATCGTTTTACTTCGACTAGGATGTACAGAACGCACGGAGGATGTATTATATAAACCACACAACTCTCTCCTTCCACCCTTCGATGGGACATCCAACCCTCAGCAACTGTCGGACGCCCGCTGGCAATCCAGCCACAAAGGCACAAAAACGAATCGAGAAAATCACAGAAAAATTATACCCGCTGCTGAAAGCCACGCTAATGGAGAAGATGTTTATTTCCAAACGAGAAAACCGTGGCCCACGATGGTCAGGAAAAGCGAAGCTTTCGGACCAACCTAGGCCCGTCTTCAACGCTATCTGTACTCTCGACTCTCCCCCAGGTTTGGCTTTCAGGGAGAGTCCCCCCACTCAGCCGAACCAGAGTGGAGCCCATCAGATCAAGTCTAGATCGCTCGAGGCTGATTCCACCGTGGCCGGTCGGGTATCGGAGCTGTTCCCTAATGGACCATCCCCGGAGGCGGCACATTGTCCAAGTGTTGAACTCGGTCTGTGTGGAAGCGTCGTTCGGGAAAGTCGATCAGGTCATGCGTGATCTTTTTTTGTCTGTCTCGTCCGGTAGTATGTCCTGTGCTCCGTGCGGACATGCGCCTAGGTTGGCCCGAAAGCTCCGCTTTTCCCTACCACCGTGCGCCATGGTTTCCTCGTTTGGAAATAAACATCTTTTCCATTAACGTGGCTTTCAGCAACGGGTATAATTTTTCCGTGATTTCTCGATTCGTTTTAAATCGGTGAGTCCGTTACAAACATTGACATATGAAGAATTTCCCGTTATACCGCCGTGCAAGTATTGTCCATATAATCCAGGTGCTACTGTATTCTTTTTATTTCGAGAGCTGTGTTACTAACTGAGTCCGTATAACAGAAAGCGACTAAAAGCTTTATTATAAACGACCGACAGATCGACATGCTCTGCGACTCATCACCTTCATAAATTAACGGCTTTTCCAACAGAGCATGGCTCCATAGCTCAGTTGGTTAGAGCGCCAGTCTAGTAAACTGGAGGTCGCGAGTTCGAATCTCGCTGGAGCCTGTACATTTCTTTTCACTTTGGAAAAGCCATGTGCAAATTGATTGTGGTGTTAACGTATTATAAACAATACTTGAGACAAATCACGGGAAATGACGCGATTAGCTGCAATAACCGCTTCAGCAATCTTTCTAAACCAATCAAGAAGATCATCTCTACTGGGCGTGGTCGCGTCTGTTTACAAACACCGACCAGCAAAGACGAACACGTTCACTGCGGAGCTGGTAGGCATGCTGGCTATGGATTTTGCCAGGACGCCATGAGAGTTGGTCGTGATTGCTTCGGTCGATGATGCTATGGTGATCCCATGGGTGAATTTTAGAAGATTGAGGAACACTATTAATATACGTAGAACGGTTGAAGTGCTTCTGCGGCCTCCAAATGCGTAGTTGAGTTACCAAAAGAACGTTTCATTACAATAGTACAGAGTAGGCTCTTGTACGGGATTGACTCTTGCATGTATGTTTGAATGAATAACTTCCCTGAAACGAACAGGAATTTGAACTGGGTGCCTACTGCCCAATATTTGGGAGGATAACGCAGTACCAGACGAGTTTTGCTGAGCGTGGGCTGTCCAGTACAAGCAGTCCGAAAGATTCGCCAGAGAGGACGAACCCCCGTGAGAGCTCTTGAAATGTCATCGAGCCAGTCAATGCATTCGTTATTTTTTTAAAGCGGATCGCGGTGGGTACCTTCCATCGTGTGTTTCCGCTGTTTAGCACACAAAATTTTTGTGAACTAAGTTTTCAATATAAGTTCCCCACCTTACGTACATGATGCGGGCTAAAACCCTATAATTTGCCACTTGGCCACAAAAGGGACTGCGTATCAAAGGTAATTGAATTGATGTCTTGTAAATTATCCGCAGCAAGCAGTCAGCAGTAGCGAAATATCCTCATCTGGTCTGTTGTGCCTCGTGGAAACATCCACGGTGGGAACGGCGTAAAGATCCGAAGGATCTAAAGGAAACAAACACCAACAGAGTCAAATCAGTGTTGTAATGGTATCCCCATCGATGGAGGGTTACAGTGGTGGAAACCTGCTTGTTAAAAATGTAACCGCGCCTAAGTAATTTGCAACGACTTGGTCTGCAAACAGTTGAATAGTTAGGACGAAGGAACCAAAAGGTCAAGTCATCCTAGCGTTAGGTCTCCCCGCGTCAAATCAACCGTGCTAAGCCAATGCCTGCCTTGGGCTACGCATACCTTTCATTTCAACTTGTAGATTTGGCACTAACGTCGCATTTTATCACGTACATTAATAAACTGCTAACAGAATACAATTGATTTCCAGAACTCTGCAAATATTTGATCAATCGCGAGGAAAAATAATTTGGTATAAGTGATTGTAAAGCCTAACAGTGGCAGATGACAAATGCAGCGAATTAAAATGATCATCAGGCACTTTAAACTGCGACGTATACCAACTTCGAGCCTGGGAACTTCGCTGGTAGTGGCTTTTCTTATCACGTCAGCAGACAGTAGGGCAACTAAGATTTACATTTGCGAATGTGTTCCGAAAACATATGGCGGCGGATAGATTACGGCAATTTCTTTCCACTGGAATTGGAATATTGGTAGGTTCCCATCTTCTGTATATAATGACTTAGACCGACTTGCACCTGACAGTTGGGGGGGGGTACATATTCAACTGTAGTTTCTGTACTGACATAACGATGATGTTCCTAGCGGTTTGACATTGCACGATTTGCCTTCGCTCCTATGTGCCGCGTATAATTTGCGAAGCATTGCTCAATATTGCGGAATCGCGTGGCTATTCAATCAATTACGAGGAACATTTTCCGATTGGGAGATTACGCTGTCTCATCTTGAGACTATGCATAAGACTACGACTAAGTCTCACAAATCAAGCGCGCCATCGGCATACCTGCAAATCACAGCGCCAGTATATAGTGCGGCGTAAAACTGTCCATGTTCGTGCACTTTCATCATACTTTTCTTGTAGGAAATCGTATATCGAAGAAAATTTTGGTCCAATAAAGATATTACACATTGCCCCAGCAATTACACCGGCTATGGAAAGTTTAAAAAATCTATCACTGAAAGACAAGTCGGCGGCAGCGATTTTGAATGAGCTTACTTTTATTAACGACTTTCCCGTTTCGCACTTATGGCATTTTGCTCATCATAAAATGGACGCTGTTGTGACCATCGCCTTGAAATGGGACGACGTGGCCGTTGTAACCCAACGATTAGGAAGACAAAAAAGAACGGCAAAACGATACGCGTCAGAGTCATTGCTTCACATGCTGAACCAACTGGAACTTCTTCCCAGAAACCTGCACGAAATTATACCTTTCGAATCTGAAGAATTTTCAACGTGCACGCTAATAGATCTAATTATTGACAAACCAAACTGGCATCCCGTATCCAAACTGTACGAAATACAACAGGCACGGAAGCGCCCTCCGCCGCGTTTCGAGACCATGCAGGAAGAAAATGGAAGCAACTGGAGAAGGAAGAAAATAGTTACTGTTACCTGCGAAAACTGCACAATGACAGGAAGTGGTCCATCGTTAAAAAGGGCCAAATTCATGGCTGCTCATAAGTTAGTCCAATGGATCAAGGACAAAATAACGATCATACTTGAAAAGACTGACAGTAGAGTCCAACGTGAAGAAGATGTAAGCGATACTATTACCAGTAGTATTCATCTTGAGTCACAAACCGCGCTACAAACTGAAGGCATTTAGGCAGTCATCACTGAATACACTCTGCTCCGCGAAATTTGTTGCCTCCTATTTTTGAATGTTCTGAGTAATCCAAGAGCTATTATATACCGGAGTTTCAGGAACTTTTCAAACTCGCAGTAGTGCAACCCTTCCTAATTACGAAAGAATTGCGCGTTGTTATGAGAAAAGCATTTGAACTTCAAATATACGACTTTAGCGTTGTTGGTCAGAGCAATGATTGACAGCAAGCAAATCGTACTAGTAACGCATAAAACTGGGTTTACTCGGTGCCTGAGCTCAGAAGTGCACTTTGCGAAGATTGCTTTACAGCTTTCAAGAGCAACAGACGTACTATACTTAGAAATCCAGGTTTAAAACATGCAAAGTCGTCTTTATGGCAGAGCTGAAATAGAGAACTAATGCTCATCTCTTCCAATTCGGAACTCTTCAAAAAGCACGAATTGTACATGAAGATTAATTTCCTCACTATTAAATCCTAAGAATCACTAAATAAGTTAGAAAAATAGCCCTTTTGTAACTGCCTGCTGTTCATGCCGTCTTCTGAAACGGCTAAATGGTCTTCGTGAAACGCAGTGCATCTGCAATATTAACGGCTTCAAATAAAGTCATAACCAGTGCAGGCTCCCCTATTAGCAAAACACGTGCAATCGAGATGTTTCGTAAAAGCTATTCCGAAATTTGTGAAAGAAAATTCGCACTTTCAATAGTGCCCATTTTCGTTGACAGCTAAATTACATACTCGTTGGACAGTCTCAACATTCTGTAATACAATGCCGCGAGCCAACTGTGATATCTGTACAACTATTGAATCACTTGCACGTGTGCTGTCGGTTTCGTGTGCCATGATTTGCAGTGCACGCCAACAGTAATCAATGATACCAGTACAATTGCAATGAGGAAAATGCAGCCTAGTTCTTGAACATAACAATCATCGACGATTCCAACCATACAAGCAGCATTTGGTTAACGAGCACAGTGCAATAAACAGGTTCACAAGAATGTAGTAATACTTGTGGCGAACAGTTGAGTTAAAAAGCCGTTAGGTAGATCTCACTATACTTTATTACAACAACTGAGGCTACTTCGGACATCTACGATTTAACGATAAAACACTAACGGCAAAACAGAAGTGAAGAAGGAGAGATAAAGGACGGCATGTTGGAATAACGTTTGTTCACACGAAACAATAAACAACTCGGTAACGTAAGACGGGATACAAGTTGGGGAGCGCAATTTTCATCACTCAGTTAATTAATGCACCGGTGGCGGTGCAAGCCAATTCACCAGACGAATCAATTGGTGTATAGCCTTCTGCACCAGGGAGGGGCAAGCCCTGTGATTAGCAATGTATTCTGCCGTTGCACGAAGTTCTTGGAAAGCCAACCTAGAAATACCGCAGGATGCAAGAGCATTCATAAGGCAATTCTTGTTCACCTTGTGCGCGGATTTCGCCGCGACGAATATCTCATCGTTACAAACCGGTAATAAACGAACGGTGCGATTACATTGCACTTTCCGCTGTAACGTAAATTACTGTCGTCAATGCGCAAGACCAAACAAGACTCACTAAAGCGTTAGCGAGACGATGACCGGCAAAAGAAAAATCTCACAGCAAGCCGCCAAATGCAAAATCGTCTGCATATGTCTTTTTATAAAGCTGTCAATGGTTTGACACAAAGTCGCGTTGCCGAAGCCGCTTGCCTAAATGGACACTTTGCAATGTGGAAGTTAAATTCGAAACTGATGTACGTACTTGCATAAGGTTCACGAAGAAATTGCACCAATGGAGCAATGCGAAGAGCACCACAGTGGCCAGTCCTACTTAAGCAATGAAAACGGACTGAAGTAACCCGAATGGTTAGCTGCTCTCTTACACGTCATCGGTTGGACCGACAAAAGAATCATGCAGTAGAGAAGATAGTGAAAGGAATCTTCACAGAACGTGTTCTGCAAAAAGGACATGCTGAACTGAACTCGTCCGACTCGTTGGTGCAATCGGAGAGCATTCGTGGCGGCCGCAGAAAGCAACGTCTTTTGGTAAGCGCTGTGCTTGTTCAGACTATAACAACAATTCGTTATTAGACAGGAAAAGTCAGACGCATCGAACCAACAGTACCCGACAGTGAAAACGAACATCAGGCCACAAACAATAGTAATGCCTCGCAGAAACCACAAAATGCTGTTGATAGGATTGCTGCATAAGTATTGCTAAAAAATGAACTGGAAGTGAACGACGCAAGTAAAAGTGTTCACAGGAGACCCAAACCAGCTTCAAAAGTTTCTCCCTATACAGCTCATTCGCGACGCATTAGCAGCCGTGCCTTCCCACGTATTACAACTGTATAAATCCAAAATAACTTAAATAGGACAGAGGAAAGAACAGCTGACACAGATGGCTGAATTGGCGGAATTATACGCTATATACCATGGCAGATAGCACAAGTCGGAAGCACCATAGGGCAGTAACAAATTCGAGTGGTCAGTAATACCTTCATCCATAATTAAAATTACGGAAGGCCAGTTTCCTGTGCAAACAAGACCACAAGAAAATTGAGTTTTTGGAACTTAAGTGGGCGATCATCATCTCATTGGTGAACGTATCAATATGCGACTAACAGCAGAATTGACTTTGCCGTTTTCTCCTGTGGAGTGATGGTGGATAAAGTAAGTCCCTGAGGCATTGCTATTTTCACTGAGAAGGCTGACTGCAATGAAAACACAGGTACATGTGTGTCTCCAAACTGTCACTTGCATGATTGAAAAATAGGTCACCACAGTAATGCTACACCATGAATTGACTTTCCAAATAAGAAGAAAAGTCATGTAGACCACATGAACTCACGGAAGGTGGAAAGAGACGCTACGAACAAACAGTAATATCAACAGATGGCCGGTAACCTTGAACTAAGTAAATTACAGATAAATAAAGCATATCTTGATGTAAAACTTAGCCCCCGTGCAGCTATATTGACGCAACAAGCTTGAACAATAGATGCCCGGGTAAGTCGGCACCACTGTACGATAGGGAAACCAAAAGCCACCTAGTCGCTACCGTCAAGCAACCCAATAGTCACCCGTGAATTGCCCTCTGCTCTTAATCACAGGCACTGACGACAGCCAAACTTTTTACGGAGTACGGTGTATATAGAAGAACAATAACCCTCTCTGGCATAGAGCTTGGCGAGATGCATGATAACCGGGCGCTGACAACTTTCCATGGATAATCTCAACTTGCACGGGGAGGCTGATTTCAAAGTTTAGCAAGCGCGAATTGAAATTATTCGCCGAGAATTGTCAATTTTCCAATTTGACATTTCGGTCGTAGTCCGAGCAAAGGAGCTCGAAAATTCAGTAAGACGTAAAATGAAATGCCGTGATCTTATTAACTGTTCAACGGGACTGCAATGAAAGCCCCGTTCCCCTGATGCACCCATTTGTCGCCTTCTGGTACTGCACGAGATAGTACTTGTTTGTAGGAGACTTAATGAAACAAAAATATTACCAATAATCCCGTTCATTACAGCAGATCGATTTCAATGAATAAGACAACAATAAACGCGTTGGCCACAACTGAGCTGAATTCTGGAGAAACATTTATTCGCGAAAATTGAACACTTCGCGATGGCATAGTTAAGCATTGTGTTCATTTTACGATTTCGCCACTTGTTCAAGAATTTCATTAAAACAATACACTTTTATTGAGTTATGCACGGAGAGTCTTCAGGACATCCAGTGCCCCACTTTCACTGGTCGACAAGTCAATCATTCGGCAATGCAATAAACAGGTGTATAATTAAGTAAAAACCAGTGTCGAATCGTATTATAAACGCAACAAAATTATTCATTCAAACTAATTGCAGTATTCTAATTCACCGCTAATATTTCAAGATCAGCTACGTGATGTCCTCATAATATTAATGCGGCCGCGATCGCAATGAATAATTCAATTTTCACAGATGTCTTGCCGTATTACAACCGAGAAACCGTTACTACAAAGTCAATATCAGATATCCCGTTAGGAGATATTCCTCATTTTTAAACATGATTTTTCACGTGGACAGTAGTAATAGAGAGCGACTATTTACAGCTATCGCCGACTGGATACGCACGGCGGACAATCAATAGGAGAAGCCGTCTGCAGGGAGTACAAGCTAACGGCAAACTAGTCGGTGATAGACCAGCAATGGTTATCAATTATGAAGTTGACATTTTCAAGCACGGAAGTATCGCCGGTTAGTTAAATCGAACATTACAGTTCCGGCAGAATGTCTACTTTCCAAATAGACACTAAACAGTTGGAGGTGGAACGAGATCAGATAAACGTGGGATCAAAGAATTGTGAAAGCGCGGTTTTCTTTTCCTAAGCGCTAAGACTTGTCATAAGTGAGACCTGCCGCATTTTCGCCAGCACAAATCCCCGACCACTGCAGCAATATGCCCAATTCTAATTATTGCGTACAGGTGAATTCACAAGCTTTCCTCAAAATCAACTTGACTTCAGCATTGGCCAATCATACAAACCTGCTGTTCATTCGCATAATTAACTCAATAGCTGTGTAACGCTTTTGCAAGCTAGTGAATGCACGGGAATTATATCTCCACATTTTTCAAGACATTCTCGACAGAAGACCTGCCTGAAATGGCTTGCATTACAACGGTCAGTAGTTTCTTACGCGAAATATTCGCCAGATGAACGGGAAGAAATCTGATTAACAAAGCCGTTGCAAGCGCTTCCGAAGTAATCACGAACCGATTTTCAAGGCAATGATGTTGCGCTAATTTCTAGGCCGACTGCCTAAACTGGCTTTGAAAAAATTTCTTTCCACTTCAAATTGTAACAAAAGAAGCGAAGGAACTTTCGGAATGGGAAAAATTGAACGTAATCATCTCATCAAGAAAAGAAGTGATAAAGGTTACCGTAAACCCTGTCCTCTGAGCTTGGGAATTTGAAAATGCACCGCGGCGGGGTACCATCCGAATCAACACGTTCTTCACGAATTTCAACCATTGTTGGAGATCGGAACACCTAAAATACCATGCCACTAAACCATAGATGTCACATTTTACAAGCTTTTAACTGAACATGTCATTATCAAACAGGCTTGCAGGCAATCAAACCACAGGTCAGTACCGATATATTGAACGTTTAAACAAAGCATTTTACTCAGAACGTCAGAAAAGTAAAAGATAAAAATTGTCGAGACAAAACTGCCTTCAAATACTTAATAAAGACTTCAAACACAGTCACTATCGCTGAAGCCTGAAGAATGATGGACGAGTTACAGTAAAAAGACAATCAGGTTCACTGTGCAAGTGACTCGCAAGAAAATTTACTCTGTAGCATTTTTTCTCCCGCAGTCGCTCTTGGAGCGCAATGGATCTAAAAGAATGTAGTCGCTTAAGATGTGCACGGTGAACGTAGGTGATTTATGCTTTTTGGTTTATCGCTATCGGGAATAAGCGTAGGCGAGAATTTTGTGCATGGCATCTATCGCAGAGGCTACGTGCGGTCTCCGCAAGCGGCCGAAAATGCCCGATTGGTCTTGAAATTATCGAATGCTTTCGTGCTAACTTCTCTGCGAGTCCGCACTGCAGCGGGTCTCGCAGGGCGCAGCAGGTTTTGAACACTGCGTGCTAAGGATCGATAGGCACCTTTATTCGTACGCTCTCCCGCGTCCAATTGTTTTCTGTTTGAATGTTTAATCATGATTTGTTCCATTTAGTAAACAATTTGGCGCTGTTCTTTTCCACACAGCATTTTGCTAGGGAGTTGCGCTTATTAATCTTTCCGAAAGCTTTGTTTTACTCGAGCGAAGCCAATCGATACATCATTTAGCTCTTAAGTTTTAGCAACGCCATTTCGCGCACGTTTTCCTTCCTGACTGCATCGATTAGAGCAACAAAGTTCAATTTGCGCAATATGCAGCAAAAAATATGCGTTAGTGATTCCTCGTTTTTTATTCCAGGAATTGCCGTGACTGAATGTCATGCTACGCTGAACTCAGTCATGTGATGCTCCCGGCTGTCCACCCTTTTCCATTCGAAGTTCCGCACCAATGTTGAATTATACGTTGATTGGTCGAATGATTTGAACTGGTTCCGGAATTCTGCAGCCGTGCAGCTTTCCTACTCAACGATATGCTCCACGCTGTTCAACCTAAGTTGTTGAAACTTAGGTTGAAGAGCGTGGTGCATACAGTAGGTAAAATGGATTGCAAGTACGCTTCGTAAGTATTGGTGCTTCCTTGTTACGTTACCGACTGTGAGACACAGCTTGCTGATACGTAGATGCACTTGTGATTGCGCATGACAAGAGAACAGCTACATGCAGAGCTAAAACAGCTAAATTTTTCGCCATGATTCTTCAGCAGTTTTATATTATCCCAGTGGAATTGTATTTAAGCAATAGACTTTTAGCAAGTTGGAGTTTCGTTAGGTAGAACTTCAGTAGGATGCTCGTCCACATTTTATTTCGGTAACATAGTTTTCGGCACCTTAATTGTCCCGTCTTCAGCACGTAGGAACTGAGGAACTGACAGCTTCATGGTGTTGTACTTACACGGATTCTTCCCGTTGTTTAGGTACGCAAGTGGACCTGTGAGTAAGCTGACATGGTCTCTCTACCAACGGATGGATGAGAGTGGTTATGAGAGGACGCGGTCCGAAAACGGCGTAAAGTTTATAATCCGTTGTCAGGTTAAACGCGAATCGGGAGACAAAGGAGGGAAGAACAGGTCAGGCGGTGAGGTATAACACCTGGTTTTACCTACAATAGCATTCGAAACCTAGCTGACCTGTGCGCCCCTGTCGCGATTCATGGAGGAGTTATGTCTTATATAAAAGCTTCTTTGATCCATCTATGGCGTTTTCCGACCGTTTCCTCTTATAACCACTCTCATCCATTCGTTGGTAGGGAGACCGTGTCAGTTACGGATCCATCAGCGTGCAAAAAAATAACGGGAAGAATCCGTGAAAATACAACACCATGAAGGTATATGCGCCCGTTAAAAGACATCCAGTCTTTCGAACTAACAGCTGTCATATGACGGTACAAACAACGTCTTCAAGAGTGTGGGATAGCTGTTGTGCATCAACAGTTCCGATTAATCAGATTGGTTCGAATGATGATGGGAGAAATGGAGGTATCGGTCAGAGCGAGTTGATTTCCTATAGGCCTTCTGCGCAAATATTCTGGTATTCTCGCAGATGAAATACTTTGGCTTACCCAGCGATTTCATTTTGGCAAAGCATGCGGCAGCTTTCGAGTAGTTTTAGAAGGTTCGAGAATGTAGTCTGTTGTCCATCAGTGAGAATTGGTCTCAAAGTGTCGGTCTTTAGGGCTATGGTTTTGGCTAGGTTGGCTGATGTTCTTCTATGGTCTCTTGCTATTAATAATATCTGAGCAAGAAAAAGCCAATTTTTTGAATTACTCGGCTGGCGCAACTACGATATTCTGGAAGGATCGTCTGCTCATAAATGACCAGCGGATTCAGAAAAGGTAATTTATATCCAACTTCCTTTCCTATGGTCAATGAAATGCACCGTGGGAAAACGCTGTTCCGATGTTCAAGGAAGTGCTCTTTTCCTCTGGTTCTTTATGAGAACCTAGTCGTGCACAAAGTTTCTTTTTATTTAACGGGGTTTGTGCACATAAACGAGCAACTTGCATCACGGTTGTTTCCCGTTCAGTAAAAACGTTTTATTCCCAAAACGTATTCAAGTGCAAAGCTTTCGGACCAAATCCTAGGTCCGTCATCAGTGCAATCATTTCTGTCAACTGCCCAGTCAGCCGATGGTCCTGCAAGCTCCTCCATTCGACCATCCGGGCTGGTAACCTCAGCCATCAGGTCTAACCTTCCTTTTGTCCGCTCCCTAATTGCGCTCCAGCTGCTTCACGTTTTTATGTCTTCTTGTAGTTTCCCCCATACGTGCTGCTGTTTAGTAAAGGCCCGTGTAACGTCTTGTGCTGTACGTTCCTATTGTATGGTCGCGCTGTTCTGCTTCCAACACTCATAAACAGGAGTAGAACCCTTTTCATTAGTTTTGACGGATTTTAATCCGTTTCGAGTAAAGAAGCTTTATTTCTCGTTGAATAAAGCAAGCGTAGCTTTATTCAACTAATGGAAAGGAACTCTCATCCATCCGTTGGTAGGGAGACTGTGTCAGTTTACTTACAGATCCATCACGTACAGAAAGCAACGGGACAACATCCGTGGAAAATACAACATCATGAAGATCCATGCTCCCGTTAAAAGACACCCTGCCTTAAGAAAAGGAATTATGAAAAAATCCCGTTACAAACAGCGAAACTTATTTAGGAGTAGAAACCGTAATATGAGGGACAATAAGTCGATATATAGGCAGCGGTGGCGGCCAAATGTCCGCTGACGGTCAAATGTCCCTGGCGGCCAAACGGCGGCGGCCAATCGGCAGCGGCCAAATGTCCTGTAGCCTCATGGAACACTTTGAAGGAAAAGCTTTTCTATCACGAATGCACGACCACCATTTACGAGTTTTCAAAGGGTACGCGGCCGACGTCTTCGCTGTAGCAAAAAATTGCGGAGGACATTGCTGGAACACTTCAACAGTATGTTCCCAGACTCCATTGCCTTTAAGATGAAGAAGCAAATAGACGGGCAACTGCCTTTCTTGGACGTGTTGGTAATGAGGAGACAGTCGTTTGACGACTAAGGTTTACATGAAACGAACACATTCGGACAGATATTTCTATTTCTATTCCAACCATCCTTTCAGTGTGAAAATAGGCATTATCTCAGGGATGGTATATAGAGCTTTGAGATTATGTGCCGAGCAGTTCTTAGCAGAAGAGTTAGCTCATATACACAATATCATGTTACAAAACGATTACCCTGGAAGTTTCACCACCGCGTGTAAGAGCGTACATTAATACTCTCTTCCCTAACAATATCACACTAACTATGGAGAAGAAAACTAACGAAGGTTTGCTTTTGCTGGGCATACTGGTAACCAGAAAACACAACAAACCTGATCATCACGGCGCGCAAGAAACCTAACTGCTCTGACAGATGCCTGAATTTCGCTTTTCATCACCCTTTAGAAAAACGGATATCACTACAGGTGTGGTAGACAGAACTCTGGCGATACGTGATTCTCTATTATTACAGGAGGAACTGGGGTACATAAAACGCATTTTACAGAGCAACGAATACCACGCAGATTAACAACATTGGTCATATAACGGCAAATACATAAACTTGCGCCTCGAGACTGAATTTCAACAGGCCAGACAACTGATCGTCCTACCCCACTACTCAGGAATAAGAGAGTGAATTAAACGTGTAGTGAAGAATGCTCAACTTTATGGTTTTTTGAATGATCGCTGAATTTGCGTTCCACGTTTAAAACGGACAGGTTCCTCGTCCCATTTGAGGAGAGACGCTGAGTGATTTGTGAGATAAAGTGTGCTCATTCGCTGCATTGGATAACCAGGTCGTTCCAAAAGCTCTGAGAAACTATTTCATTCCTTTGTATCGGTTAATTTGGCTAATTATCGGTTAATTTGGCTTCCCAATCAACCGCAACGGTTCGGGTTTGTTATCGGGTACTTCCAACGCACCAACGGGCGACAACCGTGTCATAGTATCACGAACAAAAACTTTTGTTAAAAGTTGTGACATACAAAGCCACGGCTTTCCTTTTCATTTCTTTCTTTCTTCAGCTGTTTCTTAAGCAAATTCGTCGCTCTAGTCAATGATTCTATGCAAATTACTGAAGAATAGATTAATCACAATACTGTTTACTGACAACCACTCTTCCTGCCAGTTATTCGCATAGGCTAACATATTACCACCACCAGCGTTGTAATGCTGCTTCGTTCACATTGTTCGGGGCCTCGTCATTGACTTAGTAGTGCTGGGTATACGTCGTCAACTCATTTGAATTATCAGTTCATAACGATTATGAAACTGGGGGAGATTTGTTGCCCGTAGGTGAAGAGTAAACATGGTAACTTATTACGAGATGCAAACACCACTGTTTCGAAAAAGATTAATTTTTCTGTACCTTTCGGGAAGATGAGTTGTGACACGACTCGTTTCACAACATCCGCTGCTTACTGTATGTTTTCGCTATTATTCCGCTGAAGAAGGGGACGGAAGATCCCTGATCACTCAGGGGAAATTAAGAACCTTTTTCGAAACAACGGTGTTGAACCTCGTAATAAGTCACAATGCTGAATTCCATCGTTAGCAGAAGGCATCAGATCTTCAACTAGGCGAAGTAAACAGATATTATATATCATCTGCATTTAAGTTTTAGTCGACGAAATAAAGCCGTTCAGATAATTGAGCGCACCGTTTCGATACTTGCGAGTTTGCTGCATGGGCGTAATGATTTTCGACGAGTCAGGGGAAATTTTTATTCATATCATGAATTAGTGTTTACAGCAACAACCATACATGCGTGGACACTGCGTGTGGACTTGTTTGCACGACAATGGAACGATTTACATAAAGCTATAAAACATTGGAAGTATTGATTATTTTACTTTAGGCTTTCGAAGAGCCGCACGAGAGCTGCTACTTTGGATATCTGCGGCGTACTTGTAGTTTGCTCAACTTTCTCAGACGATTTTCCCGTGGCTTTCTCCGCATCTGCCTCCACGATCACAGAAGATCGTTCACCCGAGATGGTGCTGATGTCGCAACTATTTGCTCTACTGATCCCCAGGCATCTCGGGGTTTCACTCAGCGCTTCGGACTCCGTCTTCTCCGCCATGATGGCGTCGCGAGGGAGAGTATCGCTGTGTGCATGCACTCCAACGTTATTGGTGTGCGAAGTTGCTTCGGACTGTATTGCTTCGTTATACTGTTCTCCTGCGTAATCTCCCTGCTGTTCGCTATCGTCGTACATCATGGAGTGAACTGGCAAGTGGTCAGCAGTCTTCATAGTTTGACAGGACACATTTTCATTTCTACTATTATCTGTAGTTGCCAAAACCCCGACAGAAGATGCAAGGTCCTCATCGTTCAAAGACAACTGCATTACCACATCTGATGCCACAACTGGCACTCTTTCCTGCAAGAGCTTGATTTACTGCAAAGGTAATTCTTATTTCTTCCGTTATCAAAGAGTTTCTTCGAATAGAATTCATAACTATGCAAATAATTTCGCAAAATTTTCAAACTACTTTCACTTGCACTATACATGCAGATTCGGCACGTTTTCTAACTGTTGTTGGCTTTCTTCTTCTGAAGAAAGCCAACAACCGAGAATAGTAGATTCGTAGATTTTAGTGTCATAGAAATGGAGGCAAGACGGGAAGAAAAACATAGCAATGAATGAAGCATATTTTGCGTGAAACTTCTTAAAACATCTACCGCGAATGACAGTTAGTAATACGCACGCGTTCGTTTAAAAGCGGGGAATGTATCACTAAGGTACGCAGGTTCGCGTCTTCAAAACAGTAAGCGTGATAGGAATGCTTACAGGTACTCACCGTCACTTCTTGAAGTCTTTGAGCTATTAGCGCAGCTTGTCTGATTTGAAAGCGCCTTAAGTGTACCAATGCTCCACGGAAGTACAATACATTATCCACTAATAGCCTTTTTTCCAGTACCGACAACCTGCAGCGGCCTTTTTTTACACGCCGTTCCATATAGGCCCTTTTATTCCACTTCCGCACCACCGACCGCACGCTCGTCACCTTCTGGCGCATCGGATTTCTTTTACGGAAGTAACTTCTGTACTGCAAACCACATGTGCTAAGCATGTGGCGTACGTACGCAGTATTTTCTTTCAATTCATTTGCAAGATTGTCTGTTATCTTTACCTTTGCAAGTTGGCTCGTAACTTGCAACTGGTTTTTAAGCCAGCCAAGCTGGTCTTTCACTTTAATTACATTGCCAGCAACATTTTGCATGTCCCTGTCACCTTGTTCAAGATAATCGGCAACGTGCTCAAGGCTTTCGAAAAATTTTTGAAGCGCACCTGACGACTCATATAGCCGTTTGGAAAGCTCCGCGCATGCATTGATAATACCTTTCGCCGCAGGTCCTACGTTCATGATCTGATCGCCCAACATTAAGCACTTATGGTAAAGCTTTTTCAACATGTTCTCCGTGTAAACTTCGTCAGCAGCGTGTACCTCCATGGTAGATTAGTTTCAGTTCTCTCGATTTGATATATCGCGACAGAGTAAGTCACACAAGCGTATACCCGCACACTTGTAGGCACTCGACCTTTAATACATTTAGTTTAAACTCGCGGTTTAACATGGCTAACCTGAAAACACGTATAGTAACATGCCTACTTTTAAAGCGTGTTTCTTAACGGTTTACTTTTGATTTTCCTTCTTTATTTAACTGCGGATGTTCCTCGCCGCAAACAGTCTTTAACAGGCATATACACTAATATAAATCGAAGCTTTCGAGTGCTCTCTGGTTACGTCATCAGCGCGGTATTTTCTTCAATAACCCGGTCAATCGCTGGATCCGCTAACTGCCCCGGTCGGCCATCCCGGCTTGAGACGTCAGCCTTCCAGCGCTTGTTGCCCGCCAGTCAATTGTTTAAAGGTGCGAGCGTTACATCCTACCAACCGTGACAGTGACGAAGACCAATGATAACAGTCTGCTGGTCATTGCACCGTTTCGAAATGGTAATAAAGATAATAAGCATAACCTGTGACGTGGCGGTATGTCCATAACCTGATGAAATTTAAGTATCTTCAGGCTCCAACAGGAAAACAACTATTCCTTAAGGAAAGTTAAAGAAGAGTTTTACTTCCGCAACAACCCATGTATCAACAAGGTATTTGGAATTGAAATTAGTGAAATTTCGTTAGTCGTGGCAAATAGTACAGGCTATTGCCGATGTACTAGTCCCACCATAAACACGTTACAGAGGAACTAAAGAAGTGGCACCTTTAAAAACGTATCGTGGTACAAAGTTCAAAGCAAATCATGCACATAATCGGACAGCATATGTAATCGCTATTTATACGCTAAAGACGAAAACATTAGACGTTTTCGATCGCTCCGTCAGCGATGATAGTCACGGGTTACACTGCCGATTTGTCAATAGAGACATGAGATCCTACCCTGGGTTAGTAACCCCATGTTTACTATAATAAACATAACCTAAGATAATAAAGGCGCCTGCGGAAAGCCGCTGCTGCTAGGTCATTCAGAGCAGCTCAATGTCTGTATAAAAATCCGGGAACGTTTAATGGCCCAACACAGTAGAGGTGCTATGCCGTGACCAGGATTCGAACCTGGGTTATTGCGGCCACAACGCAATGTCCTAACCACTAGACGATCACGGCACGTGAATGCATGTATGTTTATCAATAGAATAAAATGAAGAAGTCCTTCGGTGCTACTACGAACATACCGCTGTAAAAGCACTCTCTCGAAGTAGCTGTTTACTAACAGTCATTTGCTGATCAAGTTTAAGTAACAGAACTAGACGGGCTTAGGTAAAATCATGTTAAAAGACGGCAAGAACACCCGTTCACTTGAACCATTCGTGAATGGGTGTTCTTGCAGTCTTTTGACATGACAGATTATATTTAATATCAGTAAACAATGGCTTCAATCCCGTTGAAACACTGAACAACCACACGGAGCTTTCGGGACTCTCCTTGTCTCGTCTTCAGCGTGTTACTCAGAATAAACAAACGGCAACGGAGATGTATCCGGTTTCACGACACGACCTTTTCCGTGTTGTGTCGCTGTCTCCATCTGTCGGTTATGAGGTTTGCTCCTTTGCTTGACTCATTGGGTGGGCGATAGTCGCTAGACGGGTCATGGTTCGACCTGATAGTTGACATCGCCAGTCCGGATGGTTACGCTTAGTGGCTTGCTGAACCTAGGGCTGATGGGACAGTCGACTAGGTGTTTGTGTGCACTGATGACGGACCGCGAGTAAGGTCCGAAAGCTTTGCATACCCCTTTATTTGGATGAATAAAACGCTTTAACCAACGGGAAGAATTCGTGAAGAAACTTGTTTTTCTATAGATTATAATTACAGGCGTTTAGAATTGACCCGTTTAGTTGCGATGTTGGCTGTTCTTCACGTGCACCGTTCTCGTTATGTTCGAAACGTTGTAATTTGTTACAAAATCGACACAATCTTTTGCAAAATCCTTTGTACTCCGCAGTTTTCAGGGTTGTTCTGGTCACTTCTTCAGTGGATAAGTATAAATAGGACAAAAGACGAGATGACGTTCACTTGTTGTTTCATGAATCACATGTACGGTGAGATACTTGCCATGAAAGGAAGAGCGAATAAATGCGGAAAACTCTATTGTTCCATTATTTTGAACAAATTGCCTCAGTCACCCCAACGTTCGACAACCTCAGCATGCAACACTGTCCAGTCGTCAACATGCAAGCAAGAACAACTATGAGTAAAAATATTACAACTCACTAAAGTCAAATAATTTCAAGCAATAAAAAAGTGCTTTATCCGAACTACGTACGTTGTTTTCTAGTCTAAATTTTTTTGCCACTTATGATCATAATGTGATGTAAACACAATAGTTCGTAAATGTTGGGAAGCCAAAACTTTGATGTGCAACGTTTTATTGCAAGTTACGCTTCACTGCGTTGGCCTGGAACCGAAAATGCAATACACTGAGCAAATCTTTATTGTTCATAACGGAATTTTTTATAATTCCTTTTCTTTACTTTCACGGATATTCTTTCCCGTTTTAGCAGGAATATCGTATCTCATTTCCCGTTTGGGATCTTGTCTGTTATCTGGACAGTGTACAGTAAGATCCTGTTATCGGCCACTCACTGTGTTCCCAGGCATGCCGAATGGCGCGGGCACGCAATTGCGGTCCTTTTAAAGAAGAAAGGCGTATGCACTTGGGGTCAACACGTACTACAGCTTCTCCGTGACTCCGGCACGCTCAATGGTTAGCACCTGCCGGAGGTCAGCAGGGATTAGCGCCAACGGACCCATTGTCCAGCCGCGGTTCACCTACCGTCTGCTCATTCGGAAAATTGAATTAAGCCGCTCCGCTTGCTTACACGAAAACAATTTCTGGGTGAAGACGTTCCGCCAATTGCGGTCCTTTTTAAGAAGGAAGGCGTATGAACGTGGGTCAAGAGGTCCGCCAGCAGTCCGCCACTCCAGCAGCGGTTCGCAGCGTCTGCTGACTGGAATCACCGAACTAATCCGCTTAGCTTGGCTGCGCATGGTGCAAAAGTATTAGTGCCAACAGTTCTGCATTCCGATAGCGGTTCGCAGCATTTTTCCTTCGGCTAACCTAATTGATCCGCTTAACTACGCAGCGCGCAAACATCCCTTCACCTGCGTACTGACGCCTAAGTTTCTGTAAAACATCGAACATTCGCGTTAGGAAGATCAAAGAAGGAAGGATTAGGAAGATCAAAGAAGCCTTTTTCATCCGCCATAACACCTGCGAGATGAATAGAGACAAAGGGGTCGAGATCAGCGAACTCTGGACTGATCTGATAAATGAAACCACATGCTGCCATCCTCTAAACACTACAGTCAACTCGCATCCGCTTCCCATCAACCTGTGTTTCCGCGTCCGATTGTACAGAGTTCACCTAGTTCGACCTAATAGGGCAAAAGAGTGGCAAAAACAACTAAACTGGCTCGAATATCCGACGGATTATAGCGTGCAATATGTAGTCCGTACATCCATAAGCGCACACTACCCACATTACAGTGTTATAAACGCCGCGCAGTTGTGAATAAGGATACGAATGTTGGCAACACGTGATTAAGGAGGCACACCTCTTGGGGCTAACTTTGGGCGCTCAGTTTACCTCTATTCCTCCCTAACAACGCTCGCATTCAGCCAATTTTTACGCTCCAATCAAAGGAGCTTACGTGGGACTATGGGTTCCCTCTATTTTGTCGCGGCGACTATGCCCAGTTGTCAGCACCAATTTAGCCGCCTGTCTCCAAATGATGGGGTATCCTGTTTGATCGCAACGCTTGCTTTCGTGTTTTGTGATCTTTCTCGCAGCGTAACGATTCGTCTCTGAAATCTGTTCTTGGTGTGATGCTTCACCAATTGAAAGCCCCAAAACCGTGCGATCGCTACCCTTCGTCCACCATTTATGGAGAATATATAAATGAAACCATGACGTCATTCTGACCAATGAAACGCTGGTGTAGCATGACCAATGAAACGCTGCTGTAGCATGACCAATGAAACGCTACTACACAGCGCACCAACGACACTCAGAAAAGCGACGCCTAGGGGAGGCGTCGGGGTAAGATGATCGCTATCGTCTTCTCCGTGAGCGACGTTAAACGAAACTACGCTAAGCGAGCAATTCCTGTAGTTATAATTTGTTCCGATCAGCCTTTGTTTGCGTGTGTGCTTTCATGGAGGTCACATAGTGCGCCGTAGTAGATCGGCAATGGGCGACATCCGTCTTGCACGACTGACTAAATTCGGCCCCTGATGGGTTATCGCAGGGAGAATTGGTGAGAAGGTAAGATCCATAATGTGAATGGCCCGGAGTACCCGGTTTTGGTGGATCTAATCGAGTATTACATGTGGAGAAGACCGTGAAACCTGCAAGCAAGTCTTCCGACTCTATAAACTGCGTGCGAGTTGGAGCTATTCCTTGGTGATTGCACGTGGATCCGTGAAGGAATCTTGAACAGAAATTTATTGGAGAAAGGGCTAGTAAACTTGTAAGCAATCAGGATTGTACATAAGCCACAGTGGCAGGAAATAGGTATCGTTGTCAGATGGAATAGGTCGTAACATGAAGCTAAGCCGGGGAAATTTCAAGTGGCGGCATAAGGAAACTCGGAGCTGAGACCCGAAGGTGGGAGCAAGGGCAAGTACACGGAGATGAGTCGGTTCATGTGTTGCGATACACAGTGAAGAACCAAGACCAAGCTTTCATTCAACGCAGTCCACCGTCTCCGAAAAGTATCTCACCTCCCGTGCCTTCCGCCAGTCGCTTATGTAGTGCCCTCTTATCTCACCTAGGTCGGCCCAGTGCGATTACGCGCTGTTTGCATAATAAACAGGCACTTGTTTTGCATAGTAGACGGGCACTTATTTGCATGGCGCTTGGCACATCATGGGCAGAATGAAGCGACATTCGGGAAACAAGCAACGTAATCGAACACGATACCCTATACGTTGGAGTTAAATCCGGGAAATGGGCTGCAGTTCCGTGTGGGAACACGGAGCAGAGACCCGAAGGTGGGAGGAAGGACAAGTACACGGAGATGAGCCGGTTCATTTGCAGAGAGAAGTGGTATTGTAAGAAAGACATTGTAAGAAACGCGTGCTACACTGACGGCATCAGCGTGAGATTCGTGACAGTTACACTCGCGTGATAGGTTGCGTAGAGAACTTGCGCTGAAGACGGGACCAAGGGAGGTCCCGAAAGCTACGCAAAAGAAGTAAAATATTGATAAACAGGTATTGTGCCGTTTTTTCTTACAATATGAAACTGAAACCCGTTAGAAATTCGTTATTCAAGAGAAGTGGCATTTACGAAAGAAGCAGCGTAATCGAACAGGATAGGCTATACGTTGGAGTTAAATCCGGGAAATGGGCCGCCGTTCAGTGTTTCCACATGGAGCAGAGACCCGAAGGTGGGAGCAAGGACAAGTACACAGAGATGAGCCGGTTCATTTGCAGAGAGAAGTGACATTTGGGAAAGAAGCAGCGTAATCAAATAGGATAGGCTATACGTTGGAGTTAAGCGGGGAAATGGGCCGCCGGTCCGTGTTTCCACATGGAGCAGAGACCCGAAAGTGGGGCATGTACATCGGAGATGAGCCGTTAAGTTGGGAGAAAGAGTACACAACGGGGAAAGAAGCACTGTAATAGGTTAGATTTAAGACGCGGAAATTGAAGCGACGCCATGGGAAAGCATGGAACAGAGACCCGAAAGTTGGAGGAAAGACGTGTATATGGGAGACGAACCATGAAATAGGGAGATTGGCCACGAAAGGAGCGGTAATTTGTGTGTGGCGACTCGCCCGACAGCCGAACAGTGCCTCGCAGTGAACTGATGCCGCGGCGAATCTCGCGCGGCGAAACGCCGTGTACCGCACCAGTACAACTCTCCAACTACCGTACTACAAGCCTGTGCTCAGGTTCGCAGTCTCGCCTGCCCTCAGCCTCCGTTCGTCTACACAGGCCCCCTGTAGAATTTACGGAGTGAGTTCGACAGTCATGTCGAACGTAACGTGAGACGTATAAGCGCTCTGCTCGTGATCGACGAAGGCGGGTTTGACTCTGTCGATGCTGACGGTTTTCAGCTTTCCTACCCATAGGATCGTCAGCGTTTTTGCAGTGCGAGCGGTCACCAGGTATGGTCCGTCGTAGGTAGGCGATAAGGGAGGTCTGCTAGCGTCCTGTCGTAGGAACACGTGCGTGCAGATGTCCAATCGTTTGGGAACGTACCACGTGCGCGTACCGGGTGGCTTCTTTCTGGTCTGAGTGGGCCGTACCGACCGGAAGAAATCCGTGAGCTCATCGCTGACCTCCTGAGCATTGCGAGAAGCCGGGTAGCCGAAGAAAACGCCGGGGAGGCGGAGCGGAGCTCCATAGACCAGTTCTGCCGGCGCATGTCGTCGATCCTTCTTCACTGTGGAGCGGAGACCAAGCAGGACCATTGGGAGCGAATCAACCCAAGAGCGGGAATCCAAGGCATAAGCGGCGAGCGCACTTTTCAACGTGCGGTGGAATCTCTCGACCAGACCGTTGGTCTGTGGGTGATATGCCGTGGTTGGTGCAAGTTTAGTTCCTAAGAAGCGGGCCAAATGTGTCCACAAGGAACTCTGGAATTGCCTACCCTGGTCGGTCGTTATGACAGCGGGAACACCAAAACGAGCGACCCAGGTGGACATGAACGCACGGGCGACTTCCGCTGCCGTAGCGTTCGCTATCGGAACGGCCTCCGGCCAACGCGTGAAGCGATCGACCATCGTGAGAAGGTACGAAAAATGTTGACACATAGGAAGAGGTCCGACTAAATCTAAATGAACGTGGTCGAATCTGCGATCAGAGACGTTAAAAACCTTTGGCGGACTTTTTATATGACGGTGCACTTTAGTGCGTTGGCACGAAATGCAATTTCGGGTCCACTGAGCCACGTCTCGGTTCATCGCTGGCCAAATGTAATGTTCGCTGACGAGGCGTCGTGTTCCTCTGACGGTAGGATGAGAAATCGTGTGCAGTGAATTAAAAACGTCATGTCGCATCGCTACCGGCACGTTGGGCCGAAATTTGCCTGTCGATGTATCTCGCCCTAGTCTGATGTTCAATTCCGGCACGTCGACTTCGGTCATTTGTAACGTAGAGCTGTACTTCAAACGCGGCAGTTCAGGATCCGCGAGTTGGCTTCCTGCTAACTGGGTTAGCTTAGCTGAATCCAGGACAAACGTCGTAGCGTTTACCGAAAGTCTTGAGAGCGCGTCAGCAACTGTGTTCCATTGTCCCTGAATATGTCGGACATCGCTCGTGAAAGAAGTGACGAAATCTAACTGGCGCTCCTCGCGCGGATTGTGTGTGCCTGAACCACGGTGCAAGGCTTGGGCTAACGGCCTGTGATCCGTAAATATGGTAAACTGTCGACCTTCCAACAGGTAACGAAAATGTTTTACCGCCAAGTACAAAGCGAGGAGCTCTCGCCCGAAGGCACTATATCGAGCCTCTCGTGGTTGGAAGCGTTTTGAAAAAGAGGCGAATGGCTCCCATCGACCATTAACTTTTTGTTGCACTACTGCCCCTGCAGCGTTGTCGCTTGCGTCTACCGCCAGTGACAATGGGGCATCGTGCACAGGGTGAGTTAGCATAACAGCGTTGGCTAACGCCTGTTTAACTTGTTCGAATGCCGCAACCGCTTCCGGCGTCAGCTGTATCTTTTCACGGGTACTCTTCTGAGAGACGAAACATTCGAGAGGAGCTAAAAGGACTGCGACGTTAGGAAGGAACCGGCGGTAGAAATTTACGCAGCCCAAGAATCGACGCAGTTCAGACATTGTGGACGGCAACGGGAACTGTTGTATAGCTTCCACTTTCTTATCCAACGGTCTGATTCCGCGTGCCGATACGTGGAATCCCAGAAATTCTATTTCATTCGCGTGAAAGGTGCACTTTGCCGGGTTTAGTTTCACCCCGTATTCGCGGAGACGTCGAAAAAGTTGCTCCAAATGGCGGTTATGCTCAGCGGAGGACTTGCTGGCAACCAATATGTCGTCTAAGTAGGCAAAACAAAAGTCGAGACCGCGCGTCAGTTCATCCATAAACCTTTGAAATGTTTGAGCGGCGTTTCGCAAACCGAAAGGCATACGTAGGTATTCGAACAGACCGAAAGGCCTGGTAATTGCGGTCTTCGGGACGTCGTTCTGATGAACCGGGATTTGGTGGTAAGCACGGACTAAGTCGATGCGCGAGAAAACGTACAACTGAGACGAAACATCGTTAAGGTTAGGGATCGGGTAACGGTCGGGTTTCGTTATGTTATTAAGGCGACGATAGTCGTCGCAGGGTCGCCAGCAGCCCGTTTGTTTCTTGGGCACCATATGTAGCGGCGACGCCCAGCTGCTACTGGAGGGCCTGACGACTACGCCATTCGCATCATAGCGTTAAATTCTTCCTTTGCGAGCCGCAGCTTGTCTGGTGGGAGCCGCCTTGGCCGGCTAAAAACAGGGGGGCCCCACGTCACGATGCGGTGTCTTACTGGATGCCGTACCGGTTGACTGTTCATCGTGCAGGAGGTAAGGTCGGAAAATCGCGCCAGTACGGCGTGTGACGGACTTTGGGCTTCTCGAAGTGCCGACGTCAGTTTTCGCGTATTGCCTTTGGGCGGTCGACCGTCTATGACGTGAAATGTCGTGGCGTCAATCAGTTGCCGTCGTTTGATGTCGACAAGAAGGTTAAAATTGCGGAGGAAATCAGCTCCAAGTATGGGCTGGCGTACAGTTGCAATCAGAAACGTCCACTGAAACTGCTTGCCGGTGCCAAAATCGAGATTCAATGTTCGCCTGCCAAAGGTAGGAATTGAAGTTCCATTTGCTGCGACCAACGATAGTGCGCTGGGGTGTCTGCGCTGAGCATAAGTGAGTGACGACGGAGGTACGACACTCACTTCTGATCCGGTATCGACGAGAAACATTTGCTTCTTTCGGTTGTCTTGTATAAAGAAAAGGTGGCGGTTGTCCGTAATGGCCGAGCAGTCTACCGCCCCCGCTGTCCGGCCGATTCGTTTCCCTGGAAGTCGCACGACGGGCGGCAACGTCGCGCTCGCTCGCCGAACGTACGATGGAAATAGCAGAGTGCCGTTGGGGACAAATGTGCAGGAGAATTTCTTCTTTGTCTGTTCGCAACGGGGCGAGTAGATGGGCGACCTGGCGATTGACGACTGCGACGCGTCGGCGATGATACAGTTAGCGCACGAAACTGTTCTCGTAGGTCGGCCACTTCGGCGCGCAACATTTGCAGCTCTGACGACTCACGTGATGCCTCTGGGAACAGTTGTGACAGCTGCTGGTCTCCAATTCCGGACGCATCTATTAGGGAACGAAATTGTTCGTCTGCGGTGGCCGTGAAACGCTCCAAAAGTCGGGCCTTTAGCACTTCGTAGGGGCTGTCGCCTGTAGGGTCCAACAGGTCGTCGATGTCGACTCAAACGCTATCACTTAAAGCGGAAATTGTGGAATAGTACTTGGTCAACGACGCGGTGACATTAGTCAGCGCAAATTGCGCTTCCGCCTGCGCGAACCATAACTGGGCGTTATGGGGCCAAAACTGCGGCAGCTTGACGGCGACAGCAGAAGTAGAGGGCTTCGGGTCAACCTTAGGAGGGTCCATGTTCGCTTCGCGGGTCACCACTGTAGAGGCACGACGCAACGCAGCAAATGATATCGTTTACTGATCGTCTTCCACCAGAACAACTCTCCAACTACCGTACTACATGCCTGTGCTCAGGTTCGCAGTCTAGCCTGCCCTCAGGCTCCGTTCGCCTACATCATAACGGATCCCAACGCTTGTAAAAGCGTAATCAAGGGGTCTTTTATATTATCTGCCCGGCACCTACTGTAAATCTAAACAATAATCAAGTTCATGACTACAGTATCCCTGACGTCACGAACTGCCTGTGACGTAGTAACTTGGATTAGCGACGCATGCTGAGAGCTTAGCCGATCCGTCTGTTGGCCATTTTATTCAAGAATAACAGCCATGTGTAATTAGGCCATTTAATTATGTTTAGTCTCCATGAAAATTCCTCTCAATGTTCGGACGACCCACAAGCAGATTGTTTGTCGCGAGAGCCTGTTCCATGTCATAAAAATTAAAGCCCTATTTATTCACCATAATCCCTGCCCCATCAACAGGGACAGAGGGGTCGAGGTTAGCGAAGTATGGACCGATGTAATTAATTAGACAGGGGTCTGCAAAATAGCTACCTAACCCCTTTGCAGCAACATATATACCACCCTATCACTTATCCTACCACACTTTGAACCGCGCTGATGACGGAACACGTACGTTCCGAAAGCTTCGCCAATTAAAGCTTGTTGAACAAGGATACCGTATCTTTTCTTATTTTTCATAAGTTCCATATTTCACGTAGCTCGGAAATTGTGCCGAATTGCAGTGCAGAGAGTTCGATATGTGCCCATAAAAGGAAGCCGCTTGGTCAGTTACGGGCTACGTAAGCAAGGTGTTAACGAAAGAAGGGAGATGACAGCCGCGGCACAACAGCCAGCACGACGGAAGAACCGCACATTGGAACAACTACGACTGTTCAGTGCATAGCTTAGCATGCGTCGCCAATCCAAGTTATACGTCACAGACAGTTCGTGACGTCAGGGATACTGTAGTCATGAACTTGGTTACTATTTAGATCTACAGCAGGCGCCGGGCAGATAATATAAAAGACCCGTAAAAGAACGAGTAGAAGGAAGAACACGTACGGGAAACAACTTCCAACACAGCAAAAGCTACAGTACTACTTATGATCAGGTGCCGTTACGAGGCAGCTTGCTTGGTAAGCAAAAGTATGAACTGCAATATCCTGAGGAAGACAGCGTTCATTCCAACACCCCTTCTCGCTGTCTTCACTCGCAGTTCAACAATCGTACTTGACGTACGAATCGACTCAGTTGCTCCTTCGACACTGGCTTTGTCAAAGCATCGGCCATCATCTGATGAGAGGGACAGTATTTAACTTCAATGATACGTCGTTCGCGCAGATCCTTGAGCAAGTGATATCTTACACTTATATGCTTTGTTCTGTCATTCAATTTTTCAGAATCGATTAGGCGAATGCATCCTTGGTTGTCTTCAAAAATCGTCGTAGCACTTTTCTGAGGAATGCCAAAATCTTCAAGTAGCTGCCGCAGCCATAATAATTCTTTGCAAGCCTCCGCCATTGCGACATAATCAGCTTCGGTAGATGATAAAGCGACTGACGTTAGCTTCCTTGTGGACCATGATATAGTGCTTCCGCCTAAGTGAAACATAAAACCACTAGTCGACTTTCTATCAGCTTTATCGCCGGCCCAGTCGGCGTCTACATAACCCTGCAAAATAGGCTCGCTCGTTGCACTCACGTACAACTTCATGTATTTGGTGCCTGCCAAACATCGTAACACATGCTTAACACATTTCCAGTCATATTCTGTCGGCGATTCAGTACGGCGACACAGTAGACCTACTGCTAAGGCTATATCCGGTCGGCTAACTGTCGCAATATATAACAGCGATCCGATTACTTGTCGGTACTGGACATTATTAGGCAAAGGAACACTGAATTCGTTCACTGTCGATAAATAGCCAGTTTCTATAGGTGTTCCCATTGGCTTAGCCTCTGACATGCCTACCTTTTTGAGCAACTGCTCTATCTTGCTGTGCTGATGCAGCAAAAATGCACCGTCTTCTTGACGTTCTATCTGCATTCCCAGATAACTCGAAACTTCTCCAAGGTCTTTGGTGACGAAATGCATATTTAGTTTTGCACCAATGTTTCGTGTAATTTCTTCGGTTTCTCCAGCAACCAATAAGTCGTCAACGTAGAGCAGCACGTAAGTTGTACCTCCGGTGGATTCCCTTCTTGTGTACAAACATAAATCAGCATTGGCGCGGTCGAAACCGAGGCTCGTAAGCACTTCCGTTGCTTTCTTATTCCAGGCACACGCAGATTGCTTTAAACCGTAAATACTATAATACGTTTCAACCGTAGCACCAGATTTTCGTTTCCTGGTTGTACAAAACCTGGCGGCTGTTCCATGTACAATTCTTCGTGAATTTCACCATTCAGATAGGCACATTTCACGTCAAAATGACGTACATGCAGAGATCGCATGGCTGCAATGCTAAGTAGCATTCGAATGGTCTCGTGCTTCACAACAGGTGCAAAAATTTCGTCGTAGTCCTCTCCGTAGCGCTGTGAAAAACCTCGTGCTACTAATCTTGCTTTGTACGTATCAATCGCACCATCTGCTTTTCTCTTTATCTTGAATACCCATTTCGACGATATTACTTTTCGTCCAGCAGGCAATTCTACCAATTCCCATACTTCTCGATTCTTTAAAGACGCCATTTCTTCTTTGGCAGCTGCCATCCATTTGTCTCGTTCGCAAGGAGGCAGACATGTCACTTCCTCCCATGAAGATGGTTCACATGCTTCGGCAGTGTGTACCTTGTAGCTCAGCTTCTGAGGCGGTATTCCTTTGTTAAGTCGCTGAGATCTTCGTAGTGCTGGGGACAACAAACTTTCGTTTGAGCTAACCTCTATCTCTTCCTGTGATGGCAACTCCTGTTTTGGCGATTCAAAAATATTCTCCACGTTTACTTCAGCGCCACGAATTGACGGCTCGATTGATTTGCCGATCTGCTTCTTTAGCTCTAGCTCTCTTGCCCCTTCTGGCATATAAGCTTCTTGCACAGTACATTCGACATACTGCTCATCTTTTTCAATTATCCGCACTGAACGGCTTATCCAAATCCTGTTCGTGACGGGATACAGCAATCTATAGCCCTTCGTGGCATTGTCATACCCAACAAGAATACCTTGCATTGCTCTATCGTCCCATTTCCTGCGCTTTTGCTGAGGCACAAACGAATACGCTTTAGAACCAAAAGTTCTTATGTGACTGAGATCTGGCCTTTTCCCGGTCCATAACTCAAACGGTGTTTTCTCAGCACTTCGATTAGGAAGACGATTCTGCAAATAGGCTGCAGTGCAAATAGCTTCACCCCAAAAACGTTCAGGCAATTTGGCATCGACCAGCATACTCTTTGCCATTTCCACTAGAGTGCGATTCTTCCTTTCTGCGACGCCATTTTGCTGAGGAGTGTAAGGTGCAGAAAACTGATGCTCGATTCCCTTTCGCTTGAAAAATTCTTGCAGTTCCTGGTTGACATATTCCCTTCCATTGTCCGTGCGGAAGGTGGCTGGATGACGGCCAAATCTGGTGTTCATCACTGCAACGTACTCTTTCACAACACAAACAGTTTCATCCTTCGTCTTCAGAAGTCTTATGAAAGTGAAACGTGAGTAGTCGTCTATGAATGTCAACATGTATCGACGACCGCTAGGCGTTGCAGTTGGCATTGGACCGCAAAGATCACTGTGTACCATTTCAATCGGCTTCGCAGCTCTGCTGTCGCTTTTAGGGAAAGGAAATTGTGCCAATTTTCCTTTCATGCAAATTTCACAGTCTATTTCAGTTTCACAGTTTGCTATTTTAATACCGTCAGCCATTTGTTCTCTGTTCAACCATTTTATGGCTGCCAAGTCGCGATGTCCTAGACGTCTGTGCCATCTATGTATACAAACTTTTGCTATCCACTTTGAAAGCAGTATTTATGGGCGATTGATGGTTCAACTTGAATAGTGTGCCATCCTTGCTCGCCGTTGCTACTACAGCTGATTTCCAAGAAATTTGGCAGCTGTCCTTCGTAAAGGTAACAATAAAACCGCGGCACGTTATGCGCTGAACAGATAAGAGTCCGCTTTCAAGAGAAGAAACATACAATACCTCTTTGAGATGGACTTTTTCAATCATACCAGTTGGCGTTGTACAGTCCAGCCATCCTTCCCCAATACCTTCAGCTTGACCTGGGTTGCTATCGGCAAGATAAACGGTCGTTTTCGTCGAACGTAGCGATGCAAAGAAATCTTTATCGTTTGTCATATGACTTGTGGCTCCTGAGTCCACATACCATCGACTACTGCCTGTCTTGCATGCCTTTTCATGTGCAGCAAAAGAAAGATCACGCACAACTTCAAGTCACGTGGTTCATTACGACATTTTCGGTCTCAGACCGTGTGTTTAACCTTTTCTCTCATCTCTAACTGATGCTTGTACTTGCGGCAATTGGCCTTTATGTGCCCTTTTCTTTTGCAAAAGTAGCATGCTCGATTATCCGAATTAGTCGACCTATTCCATTCTATCCTCGTCGACTTACCTTGTCTGCGCTCGTTTCGAGCTATCGATTTCAGCGCAGTTTCACTACTGCTCTGATCACGGTTGTTCTCTACTCGACGCTGGTATTCGTCCAACAGCTTACCGCTAACGTATTCAACAGTCAAATCTGCTTCGTCTCATCCTTTCAGGGCAGTAATTAACGCAGAATAAGAATCTGGAAGGCTGCATAGAATAACAGCAACCAGATCATCATCTTCAACATTCTTGCCCATCCCTCGCAGTTGAGCAACAGTTTCCAGCATTGCGTTCAAATGAGCTTGCATCGAACCATGTGTAAATCGCATGCTGTACAACTTACGCTTTAGATAGTCTGCTGCCAATTGACGATCGCTCGTGAAGACGCTGCAGCGCCTGCCACATTTCTCGGGCAGTTTCAAGCTGCGTGAGATGAAGCAACTGATCATCTTCTACCGTGAGACAAATTGCAGCAATTGCCTTGCACTCGCGTTGATACCAGCCTTGAGGCGTTGGTTCCGGCTTCACATGGTTCACAACGTCCCATAGGCCATATTTCATCAACAGGACTTTCACCTTCAACTTCCATATCTGGTAGTTGGAACCGTTCAACTTCGTGATCAGGAATTTCGCCTGATCGCCGTCAGTGGCCACCCTTTCGCGACAGAACGAGATAACTCGAGACACGGCTTCAGTTGAACGACCGGCCCCTACTCGCGCAGAGTAATCGTGACTGGGCCCATAACCTGTTGGATATTTACTGGTAGAGTGCACAAAACGAGATTAAAAGAACGAGTAGAAGGAAGAACACGTACGGATAACAACTTCCAACACAGCAAAAGCTACAGTACTACTTATGATCAGGTGCCGTTACGAGGCAGCTTGCTTGGTCAGCAAAAGTATGAACTGCAATATCCTGAGGAAGACAGCGTTCATTCCAACACGTTTTATTCAGCTCTATTTTCAGTATTTCCGAGTAGCTGAAGTAGTACTGATATTACAGGCTACCAATATAGCCCACCTTCATGCTTATCTGTGCTGCAAAAACCTATCCAGTATCTGCTGCTGTGCATGAATTTTCTTCCTTTCATATATCGACGCGAATGATAAGCGGTTTGCATACGCGGACAGCGAATGGGACACGGAATGACCACGCAGGGGTATTGGCGTGTCCAAGTTATAGGGAACACTTAACCGGAAGAGGAGGCCATCTGTCAGCAGCCTCCGTGCCCCCCTCGTCAAACTTTGCCAGAGGGCCTCACTGAGTAGGCGCTGCCCAGGAACATCATCGATCATACCCTGGTGGGTGCTGGGCAGTCGCATCGTCCATCATAACGATCCTATTCATTTCAAACTGACAGGTAACCGTTACTGCTGGGCAGTGTTATACTAGCCAAATGGGCGAACCTGTCAATCTTTGTGTACTGTATTTTTCCGCTCCTTCACGAGCGTCGTTATCGCGAAAACGACGGTAAGTAAAATGACGTTAACCGAGGACCACCTGTACATGATTACGTTTGACGATAGTACATCAACAAAGCTGAATTGCGTATTATCGAGCTTCTCGTGAGTAGCACCTTACCGGCGATGCCGATTTTTTGCGGACGAAAACTAGAACTGCCTAGTGCCGTTACCATCTGCTTGTGCAATTTTTTTGCTTCATTTCACAAAGTTTGCGTGCATATTGGACAGAATTTATTCTGCATTATCCTAGTAAGTGTTTACGCAACTCAGTGCCCTTGGAATAAATAAGTAAACGTACATGTTTTTCAGATATAACGTATATTTAAACATGGATTTCAAGGACACTTTCAAGCTCTCTCTTCCAGGTAAAGTTAAGAACTTCGTCGCATGCATCTTGATATTGTGGTAGCATAGCACAGTTTGAAAATCGGTTGTTTCGCAACGGGTTTCATATTTTCAATGTGATGGTATTCCGGCTTTCCCGTTTTTGGATGGTACCTGTAATAAAACTGCAAATGCCCTACCAGCGGATAGATTGGCGATTATTAGAAATATCACAGGTAAGAACGCTTATCGTGTCGTAGCTTTCGGAACGCCCTGGTTCCGTCGTCAGCGATGTTGAAAGCGTCCCCGTTGCAGTTTTACTACATTTGCAGTTTTATTACAGGTACCATCCAAAAACGGTAAAGCCGGAATACCATCACATTGAGCATAGCACAGTATATGAAGTTGATGTATTGTTCTGAAATGTTGGCTTCATTAACTCACATTGTTCTAAACTGACTACTGTTTCAAATAATCACTACGTTAAAGTTACGTTACCTAACGTGCAGCATTCCCACTTCAGAAGAGCTTGTATCGGATAAAGGAAATTTCCCACATAGCGTAAGCGACTGTTCTATATCTCTGCAATTGCACAAAATAATCCTTGGCAAGGAAATATTTATTTAATAGACCGTAAATACGCAAACTGTGAAGCTAATGGCAGCTGGGAATTTTCGTGAGATGAGTGACTGGTTCCATAGATGCATTGAACACAATTACCCGCGCGCCAACTGTAGCTGATAAAATTTTTAGCTTTCAAATATTTCTTTACTGACCACGCACAGCTGGCAAAATTTCCTGTGAATATCAGATGGATATAGACTCCACGCTGGTTGACTGCAATTCTAATGCAACCTTTCCAATACCCTTGAACTCTCGAAAAGTTCAAAACATGTTGAGATAAAGATTGAATTGTGAGAAAATATTATATATATATATATATATATATATATATATATATATATATATATATATATATATATATATATATATATATATATATATATATATATATATATATATATATATATGAGAAATAATAGAAACAAACCTGTAAGAAAACTAACCTCATTCAAAATCCTAAAATATGGCAATGCTACATCGTTTGCAAAGGGTAACAAAGGTCATCTGACTACATCACCAGTGTGTCAATATTGTAAAACTGACATGTGCAACGAACTCAGTCCTTAAGCGGCTGCACGTCGTCAGTTACTCTTGTGTTCAAACAATACTCATTAAGAATTTAAGCACGAAAATATTTGCCCTTGGATTTCGTTCTGTGAACATGCCGTGTTTGTGTGTGCATTTCGAAGTAGTCCAAATTATAAAGCATCGATTTCCCTTTTGACGTTCCAGTGAAAATGCATTTCCGACTTAACGATGTACTGATCATTTTAGCCTGTTCGGCTTTCAGAATGAGCATGCATTGCGAAGTAAGCACAAAGAATGTTTTGTGATTAAATAAGTATGCCCATGAAACTTGGCGGCTTGTGGGCTTAGTATTCTTTATGCTTGTTCTGTCAAATTCCAGGGAATGCAGGGTTATTAACAGGGAATACCTCGTACTTTCTTAAGTGAGCGATGTTAACCCTGTTCAGTTTCTTCCAATGCTTGTCAAATCGGTCAGTAATACTTTTGTCATAAGGCAGCATTGAAGAATGGACAAGTACCACCCCCACTGTAACCCATCGGGTTGTAAAAGTGCAAGTGATCTATGCCACTCAAATCTGGTTCATTGAAAACGAGGTGTTGAATAAATCTGCAGTTGCGTTAAGATTGCAACAACTAGTTGCATTAAGATCATTTGCCAGTTGCATTAAGAGACCTAACAGTTGCCGGACTCCACAACCTAAATACTACATGGCCGTCCCACTACATACCATGCGTTTATTGCTCAATAGCCCTTTTTATATTATGAAATCTTACTGTCATGATGGAATGTACGCCCTGATCCCGTTCGAAATCGAAAACGTGTCTGAAAGTATATCGAAAGCAACGCCCTACCAGCGAATGGATGGGCAGTTATTTGGGAAATATTTCAGAACACTGTAACCTTCGTAGCGTTCGGAACTACCTTGTTCCGTCTTTAACTGACTTTAACTTTAACTATAGTTGAACCATTAACATTCGCTGAAGACGGAACAAGGCAGTTCCGGTACATCCCCACCGACCGATCAGGACAGTGACGCAACTAACAACTGATAATGCGGATGCTCGCTCTCTGCAGGACTGACTGGGCGGGCGACAGACGCTTGACGGGTACATGGGTATTACCTGATAGTTGATGTCGCCAGCCCGGATGGTCTAGCAGAAGGGCTTGCTGAACCGTCGGCTGACTGGGCAGTTGTGTTTTGTACTGAGGACGGGTACATGAGCCGTATCCGAAAGCTCTGCGTATAGTAATAAACGTTCTGTTCAAACGGGGTTATACCGTTGTTGCGGCGTCTCCCAGTGCAAACGCCGCTTACAATGTTGAACGCAAGCTCTCAGAGCAACCGTTCCCGTTTATTCACAAGCACACGCGTGCACACATCTACATCGAAACAGTAGTCTCTCTGATCGTCAAGCATAAATGAGTGTCGGGTTCTTGACTGCCCGTTCTGGTTGGAACAACCATGTTGGAATTTGTTTGCAAGTACTGGTTTTAGTAATTTATTCATTTGAGGTATCTTTTAGGTGGCGGAATATCCACTAACTGCTGGGTGTTTCCGGCCATTGCTGCAGGACATCAGATTTATTGTCGAAGCATGGGTTATTGCTTGGAAAGACACAATTTCCTGTTTCTAGAATGCACTTAGTTTTTCACTGTCAACCTATCTCTCATCTACATCATAAAGTTCCTGATTTTATTTTGATTTTATCGATTGCATCAAATCGAATTTATCAAAGACAATTTCGATCCAACCAAATCTCAATATGCCTTCAATTTGTGTTAAATGATAAGAACAAATTCCGCTACCTGCATCTCACAAACTGTGTCATATTGTACTGCTCCCTTAATAATATTTCATTGAGGTTCTTGCCTCGTGTTCTTATTTTAATGCTGAGCATGTCTTTTTATAGACGATTAAACTAAAATGCAATACAAGACGAATTCTTTTTTGAAGATCATACACTGTGTCCTTTGTAACAAAGAAGGATTTTTTATGCTTTGTGTTTCAGAATGTAAGAATTCTGGAATATATATATATATATGGTAAACATTGTTCTATTGCTTTTCTACCTATTACATGAACGTCAATAAACATAGTTAAATGGTCTTTTTAATGCTGTAGACATCCTGTGCACTTTGAGAGCCCAAGAACCCCGCTCAGTCAATATAACATCTGAAGAGAAGGGGTCTGGACGTTGCGTTTCTTCACTTGTGGATTTCTTTGGTTCCTGAACTGCTTCAGCATGCAG
>CBXJ02000721.1:0-31976 GCA_000612645.2 Trichuris muris
CATTCCATTAGCCGATGATCCCTAGAACATCGCAACTTTGAAGACTTAACTTGGCCTCCCGTTGTGCATGATTCGTCGAAAGTAGGCTTTCGTATGCGACAGTTGACTACACCGGCGCCCTGCAGGCGGTGGTTCCCAAGGAGAAACGAGCGCGTTCACTTTTGCTGTCGTCTTGCGTGCCTGCCGCTCGATCAATTTGCGTGTGCGTACTAAGATGCGCAGATGTGCTGTTGCTTATTTAATTTTCGTGCGCCGTTTTGCGCCGACGGGCCGTCTTATACTTCGGTGTGTCTTGTCCATTGGTGTCTCGCTATGATGGGAGAGAAGGCACGAAGTGTCCGCCATTCAGGAGCCGCGGACAGCCGACGGCACTGCTTGTATTTCCGTTGCAGATCCGTGTGGTGAACGCGTTCCGTATGGGCATGGAGAGACGGGAGCCCAGCTTGGTCGGGCCGTCCGTACAACGTCTGCGGGAGATATCCCGTCAGCTGCAACTACAACAGGCGCAGCGTCGTTCCAGCCGAGCCTCCTCCCTGCTCGCCTCGTTGCCTGTTGGCTTCAAGACAAGCCGGTCCTCGCCAGTCACCGGTCCTATCCTTTCGCCCGGCGGAAGCACCAGCGACGGCAGCAGTCGACCCTCCATTACCACTAGTGCCCTATAGTAGAGATAATGTATACATATGCATACCTTAATGCGTACTATAGGAGATTCAGCAGGGCCACATTTTCGTTGAAGCAAATCGGCGCCCCGTAATGTCATTCGAATATGTTGGCGTTACGACCTCGATAGTGACGTCATGTCATCCGTCCGAACCTATGCATCGGCTGAAACTGGCTCGTTTTACCGGTTTCTACTGCCAATCGCTTGTCCCTTCCGAAACCGTGTGTCCCTATGTCCTGTGCACCCGTGAACGCAACTGCCTAGTGGTAATGGTGACAAAGAGATGAATCTACGTAAATCCAGTGCTTAGTGTCGGCGGAAGAAGAACATTGGGATTTCGCGCTGTTCAACAGCTCTGCTCTCTCCCTCACTCTCGCTCTCTCTCTCTTACGTACACACAGCTCCCTTGTACTAATGCAACTTTTGTGTATACTCTGCTAGTTTTCCGTTTGCAGACAGGCTGTTCTTCTTCTTATTCCCTTGTACTAATTATTAATATTACCACTATGATTACGTTTTCGTTGTTTAGCCGCGTCCACCAAGTAGGTAGATATAGGAAGGCGTTGTTTCGCTTGTTCATTTTTCTTTGGCAGCTTCGTTTTTCCTTTCTGTTTTAATGCCCATCTGAGCAGTAACGGTTTTCGTCTGCTGCATGCGTCTACGCCTAAGACTGTGTATTTCCCAATGTTACATGTACGTGCGTGTGCGCGTCTGTACGTGCGTAATATCCATTTATACGTACTCGTATCTGTGTATACGTCGGTGAGCGCGCTGAAAGGAGGACAGAAGAGATGCAGTGATGTCGTTTTTAACAGCACTTTTGTTTTATTGTTTCCGCTCCTGCAGGCATTGTTTCCATCCCGAAGCGCATATCGCTCCATCGGCGACCCTTCGTGCCGCTTTTGCGCCAGTCGCGCGCCCGCCGCTTTATCCTAACAAATTTGTTCAAACATGGACAGATAACAGTCGGATTTTGTTGTCGTCATTCGCCCAACGTTTGCGCCAGTGGTTCTTCCTCTCTTAAGTGACGTTGTGAATTAAAGATACGCGACCTTTCCTGCGTCGCTTGCTAGCTTGGCTGCACGAATTGTTGCTGCTTGCCGAATTGCATTGGCTAATCTTTGATTATCAGGATGCAACGAATATGCCTTCTTTGGTTGTATCGAGAAGTCCGTCGCCGTGTTTTCCCGAAGAGGCGCACTTGTTGGCGAAAGTGAACAAATTGCAGCGTCACTCCGGCTACAGCTTTATTTCAGACTTATCGCTGAGCGCGTAGATCCTTTATTTTAGTAACAATTATTACGTTGCTCATTTGCGTGCTCATCATGCAGGCGCAACGACGAACGTCTCTCAGCCAGTCCATCTCCTCACTACCTCGCTTGTCATGTGGAATCCAAGTGTCCCACCTGGCGAAGTGTTCGACCAAGCTACGACTGGACATGTGGGTTCCGCAATTTACGAACCTTAACATCATTTATTGCATGAATAAATTTGATTCTGCGCGATTTCGGTTTGGAAGTGCTCATAATCTGTTTACTTTTTCGGATTGCCTGACGGCGCAACCGTGCGCTAAAATGAATTGCTGTTGTAATCTTTAATTCCGCCAGAACTTATGAACTGTCCAAGGAAAGGAGGCGGCAATAAACTATGCCTACTCCAGAGGAGGTTGGGGACATGTTACACCGACGCCCCCCATAGGTGTCGCTTTTCTAAGTATCGTCGGAGCGCCACCTAGGTGGCGTTTCATTGGTCACAATGACTTCATGCTAGTTTCCTTGGTTGATACTCTCGACACATTTGGCGCCTTTGCGTAAGGAAAGTGTTGGGAAAAGGGTAGCGTTCGCGATGTTACCGGCGTTGGGTCTTTCAATTGGGAATGCATCGCACCAAAATTGGGAGAAAAGCCACAAAACTTGGGAACAAGCGTTGCGATCAGGTGGGGTGCCCATAAGTTGGAGATAAATGGCTGGATTGTACACGGTGCCATGAGAAAGCATGAAGTAGTAATTTGAGGGTTGGAGCAAGGACTTGTACATGTGAGTATGTGTCAGGAGTAGCAACGCAAGGAACTAACATGACGTAGCGTGGTGTCATTGTGTCCATTGAAACGCCACCAAGGTGGCGCTCCGACGATACTTGGAAAAGCGACACCTGTGGGGGCGACGGGGCAACATGACCCGGAGGTTGATTTTTAAAAAAGGTTCACCATAGCAACGAGTAGTGGTGCACAAACGGATTCTCAACAACAATTAGAGACAACTTTGTTGAGGCCATGTACGCGCAACGAGCAAATGCGGTGTAAAGCGTGTATATCAATGAGTAATACACGTGAGAGTTCATTTTCACTGGTTCCACATTACTGCGAGGAGAAGCTAAAGATAAGCGGTTGAGTGGTATCTTCGGTAAATGTCTGCATTGTGCACCCCTATCATAGAAATACGGTTCAGCTCAATGTTAGCCAATTTGGAACTCAGTACTCAATTAGTGATGCAACAAACATATTCCACGTGCGCATAATATCCGTTAGACGGATTATTCCATTCCATTATTAACAAGTCTTTGAAATTCAATAAAAATCATTTAGTAGTAGTTTTTGTCGTTACAAAACGCAGATCTTTTTTTCCATTGCCCGACACCACTGCGTAACCTTGAACGTGATTACTACAATAGTTTTCCCCCAATTGTACTGTTGCGTTAATGGTCGCAACTTTTTCCCCTGTATAGGACACAGCTCTTTCATATTTCGGCTTAAGCAAAGCGCTGGCAGACCCACCGTGCCTTGTCACGATGGACCTAATTATCGTTAATGGTTACAGTTGGGTAGAAAGACCCAAAAGGGCTTCGTTCTTTGGCTGCGCAGAATGGCAAACGAATGGTGAAACCGTGTGTTCACAGCAAACAGAAAGGGTGACGCGATGGCTAACATATCTCAAGAAAAAGTGGTAATCAAGTAATGATACCTGTTCAAATGCTTGCCAATGAACTCTTGCTACATTGTTAATTTAACTCTGTTACGACCTTGTCGTCTAATTGTGCTCGATTTTCGACGTTTCCAGAAAAATGAGGAGACAGCAGAGATGAGAAGATATTGAATCGTACTAAAATATGCGAACACTGATGCGAATCTGCTACCATCCTAAGTTGAATGTGGTGGCATTCCGGCTTTCCCGTTTTTTTCGGATGAAACCTGTAATAAAACCGCAAGTACCTTACCAGCGGATGGATGAGTATCCGCTGGTAGGGCATTTGCGGTTTTATTACAGGTTTCATCCGAAAAAACGGGAAAGCCGGAATACCACCACATTCAAACATGAAACCCGTTACCAAACGTCCAATACTCATACCATCCTCAGTTAGCTTTTAGCGAACGTCAAAGGAGTCACTCACTATACATGCTGTTCACTTTTACATTTTGTACGATCTACCCCACGAGCGGTTACGTAAGGTCTTACGCTTTTAAGGGCTCAGAAAACAAGCAACGTCATTAAGCAGTCCACTTGAGCGGTGGGTTCAACCTTTTCAGGCCAACCGTCAAGTGAACCTCAGCGAGTAACATTCATCATCGCCCCTACAAACAGTTCAGTACTTGTTATGTGGTCATAGCGAAGCGGGGCCACACTTACATGTGAAGTTCACCTGTCCTGCTTGTACATTCCTGAAAATTGGATGTCCTGTACATTCTTAACTTAAGCAGGAAGTGGTGCGCCGTGTTTTCCGGATGCACAGATTTTTATTTGAGCGCATAACAAGGAGACGCAGTTTCCTGTTTCCTGAACTGCAGCGAAAGGATCATCTTTCCTTGGCAAAGCGCGCAAAGAATAAGATGCATAGTTGCCTCCTGGCTCGGCGGTGAATTTTAATATTCTTAATATATCAACTACAGTTGGTTTTTACGGATTCTTCCCGTTCTCGAGCGTCTGAAAATGAGCGAAACAACGCACTGCCGATTGGCACTGCCACAAAATATGCTCAAGCAAGCAGCCTCCTTCGCATTACGTAAAAACCGTAGAAAACAACAACCTCCGTAAAAATGCAACTCAGCCGCCTCCTCCTCCATAGAAAACCAACTTAATCGTCTCTCCCGTTACAATGAACCCAGTCTTCTGTATAATCTCGTTCAAACGTCTCTACTGATTTGGCCGCTTAAACACTGGAAAGGTTGGGCTTATTTTTCGCAGTTGCTCGTATCGTTCCAGCTGAGACCGCCCATTAAAGGTGATGTACTATAAGTGCACGAAAAGGGCAGTCAGCTACTCGAAAGTACTTCGAGAAGCATTTCGACAAAGTACGTTGGCGGGATAGTATCGTAATACGAAGGAGGCTGTTTGCTTGAGCATATTTTGTGGCAGTGCCAATCGGCAACGTCCGACCGCGGGCAGAGCTAATGTCCACCGAATCGTTGCTGGACAACTATGTGAAAGAACAGAAGGCTAAGAATGCGTCTGGCGTGAGCTTAGGTGTGCTAAATTCGAACGCGTTCAGCAATTGGAAGAAGCTGTCCGGTCCTTTTCCAAAGATTTCAATTTCCCTACCACCGATTGGCAAGTCCAGCGAGCCTCTTGCTTTCACCGTTCCAAAAAGGAAAGAGAGCTCATGCTTTCCTACTTTGGTGCGTAATTACTTGCGGTCAGGCGGAAATCACTTTGCCCTGTACATGTCGTTTTTGTAACTTTAGAGCAGAACGCAACGATTCCTTGGTTTCGGGTTCACCTTCTCCGCCGGCGTCATTTCCCTTTGCCTTGTAATTCAATCGGAGGTGGTTCTCCTGCTTTTTTAAACAGAATTTGTGCGCCTAGGCGTCGCTGTACCTTCCCTTACTATTGGTGAAAGCCCGCAAGTTTGGCGCCTTGTACACTTTCAGTAGCATCTTTTTCCTGCTTAGGTAAGTTCCCAATGCTTTCACTTACAAAATTGCGACCAAATTTTCGTCTTATTGCCGTTACTTTTATGTGGTTCTTATAGCTTTTCCATATTACTCGGCCCGTTGTCCTTTGTGCGCCTTCTCTTCTCAAGGGAGCGTGTCAGCCACACGTTGGCATACTTCGGTTCCTTGCTAGCGACGCTGTACTTCTCCGTCTGGGTGAGTACCGACGTTTAACGCTCTTTGATTGATGCAGCAATGGTCGATTTTGGTCGTCTTTGTTGCGTTCGCCTGGTCGGTTCTTCTTGCATGACAGTTGAGCAATTGCGCTAGTTTACATTTTAGTAAGCGAAGAAAAATGTATCTTCGGAGATGAAGTTGCCAACTTAAGAAAACGTTCAGCCAGGCATTTTCGTTCCCAATTCACAGGGCGCTATTTTGACAATCGTTTGTTTACTGTACGTTTAGTAGAATGCAGGCAACACATTCTTAATTTCCATCGTGTTTTATCATGTCATTGCAATTGAAGTGCCAATGCCGGCCGTGAATTACGAAAAGATGGTCAATTCTTAGCATTCTTACCTCCATGGGTTTCCTCCTGCCCTGCTTCAGGACGAGCCTGTACGAAACTCGCGTTCTCGTGAAATGCAAGTTGTTGAAGACTGGATCCATGGAACGGGAGATCCGGTCGAGCTGGTTTTCTACGGATTCTTCCCGTTGTTCCATGTCTGAAATTATATTTAGGTATAGACACGGCAAACCTCCCGTTTAGCAATTTTTTATTTTCTCCGGAGCTTTCGGCGTCCTACCTTGACACCGTCATCAGCGGATGAGAAATAACGATGAGTATTGTCAAACTAAACCTCGAGTTAAAATCGCAAGTTTAAAGTTTCGTCTCCCACAGTTCCTAGGTTTCGTCGGTAGTACAGTTCCGAAACAATACAGTTGACCAAATGTCATTTACACCAACGCCTTCGTCTCTATTTATGCATACGTTATGTTGGATATATATTGCTTCTTTGAATTTCCGTAACCTGAAATCTCTCTCTGTTTCAAGTCTAATCACACTCAAATTCTCTTCCAGGTGAGAGCATGTAGCAACATGCTCTACTACCGCCGAGGTCTTTAAACACTGTTCCATAATGGACGCGGGATTGTTCTTTGGGGGTCGGCCTCTCCTATTTGTGGTTTCACCGCTGACATGAAGGCGTTGGTGTAATACCAGATTAATACGAAACATCCTGTATTTAACTACATCAGGCGTTGGTGTAAATGACATTTGGTCAACTGTATTGTTTCGGAACTTTACTACCGACGAAACCTAGGAATTGTGGGAGACGATTTAAACCAGCGATTTTAAGTCGAGGTTTAGTTCGACAATACTCATCGTTATTTCTCATCCGCTGATGACGGTGTCAAGGTAGGACGCCGAAAGTTCCGGAGAAATAAAAAAATTGCTAAACGGGAGGTTTGCCGTGTCTATACCTAAATAAGAAATCACGCCCCGTTATCAGAAACCCCATTTTCAATATGTCTGAAATTAAACGTAACAACACCCTGCCAACGGATGGATGGGTCAGTTATTAAGTAAAAGTTCAGATCAAAGACGCTTGCTTGTCTCAGAGCTTTCGGAACAACCTAGTTGCGTCTTCAGCGAATGACAAAGGCCCTTTGTTGTTAGCTTTAATAGTCATGTCTGGTCTGGGGATGGGTCAAACAGGGGTTCTACAGCACCCGGTCTGGTGTATTAGACCGTCCCACCCCTCAACCCCATTGTCTTGGTTTATGGTGGAGGGATTATGTCGGATGTATAGGGCCTCTTTAATTTTGCGATGACGTAATAGGCTCTCTCGACAATATCTTCGGCCTTAGGTCGTGTGAACATTGAGAGTAATGTTCAACGACCGCTGATGCCATGATCGCTTCCATTGTTTTCCGCGGGTCTTTATTTTGAGGTCTTCCTTTTATTTGTCCGCTATATCTTTCGCGTTCTTGCATCTTGTTATTGCGGCCACTCGTTCATTCAACCTATCAATTAGAGTTTTGCCCGTTTCTACGGATTCTATGTAAGGGGCATTGCAAACACATGTTATCTGATAAACTGCTCTCGGTTTATTGTCGAGAGGGACTTCGGTTTTCTAGGTCCTAATCGTGGCAGGAAATGCCAATTTAGCTTTTTGGAAGTTAGGAACACAAGCTATGTTACCGAATCGTCCCTTAATATTTGATGTTTCAAAAATAACCCTTGTACATGATATCATTTTATACTTTTGGCATTCTTATCAATGTTATGGTATTCCGGCTTTCCTGTTTTTTGGATGGTACCTGTAATAAAGCTGCAAATGCCCTACCAGCGGATGGATGGGCGATTATTAGAAATATCACAGTATTTTGGCATTCTTACCCATAAATTTTGTCGGGTATTTCCTTTATATTTCTCTTGAACAAATAATAATAATAATAATAATAATAATAATAATAATAATAATAATAATAATAATAATATTGCAAGCATAATAATAATAATGGAATAATAATAATAATAATGGAATTCTAACGGGTTTTGGTTTCATGATGAATCAGGACGGCTGTACACCCGTTCACAAATGGTTTTTATTACTTGCGTAGCTTTCGGGACCAAGTGAGGTCCCGAAAGCTACGCAAGTAATAAAAGCCATTTGTGAACGGGTGTACAGCCGTCCTTATTCATCAATAATAATAATAATAATAATAATAATAACAATAATAATAATAATAATAATAATAATAATAATAATAATAATATTATTATTATTATTATTATTATTATTATTATTATTATTAAAAATAGGTTGTTTCCACACGGGATATGTTCTCATCTTTTAATAAAATCACGGCTTTGATCCCGTTGTACAAAGACAAGACAACACGGAGCTTTCGGGACACGACCTTGTCCCGTCCTCAGCGTGTATAAAATGGTTCGTGTGTCTCGAAATAGGAATGGAAGGCATGAGTTTAAAGCATAGATCTCATGTAATTTAAACTGTAAAGTGTTCTTAAAGCTGTTCTGCAGGTTGACCTTCCCTGTCTAACTCTTCTTGGCTTGATGTTGGTCTTCTGACCAATGACCGTATCTGGCAACAATTTGTTGCTAGGATAAACGTGGTCCAAATATCACTAAACTGTAGTCCATCGTCTCTATTGATGCATTCATTGCTATGTATATATAGTGCTTCTTTGATCTTCCTGAGTCTGAAATTTCTTTCTCGAGTTAATGTGTCGTAGTAGAACTGTTCATTAAATGAAGAGCATCCAACAGCATGTTCCACAAAGGCTGAGGACCTTTTACATTCTTCCATAACAGTGCTGGGATCTCTTGTCTGCGGCCTTCCTCTCGTTGAGAAAGTTTCACCTCTGAGCCTTCTTAAAGCGTTGCGGTATCTATTGAGGCTCTGTAAATGTTGCTGCACCCTGTGATCAGTTGTGTGGGCAGTTTCTCCAATATACGATGCTCCACAACCACACTGGATTTGGTAAACCGACCCTGGCCTGTGGTTTACCGGTAAGCTTGTTGTATCCGTTCTTAGAATAGATCTAAGGTTGAAATGGCCTTTGGAGAAAATCTTGATCCCGAATTGTTTAGTAACCCTGTGTATAATTTCACTAACCCCAGGATAATATGGTAATACCAGTATTGCGTCTCTGTTTGCGCTTTCTCTCCTGTTAACTTCCCCACGTTTCCACTTCCTTAACCTCTTTCTCATGCATTCTGTAATCAAGTTTTCAGGATAATCATTCTGTTTCAGGGTTGTGTGTATATATGCTAATTCACCTGACAGGAATTCGTCATCACATAATCTTAACGCTCTATCCACCATCCCCGAGATAATACCTATTTTCACACTTATTGGATAGTTGGAATAAAAATTCAAATATCTTTCCGAGTTCGTTGGTTTCCTGTATACCGTAGTCGTTAAACGAGACCCTTGCCTCATTACCAAAACGTCTAAGAACGGCAATTGTCCCTCTGTTTCTTTCTCCATTGTAAAGGTAATAGAGGCTGGGAGCAAACCGTTCAAGTGTTCCAATAGAGTGTTTTCTTCTCCATTTTTCACTATCGCAAAACTGGGCAAGTGAGAAACAGGAGAACGGAAAAGATCTTGCAGGATGCAGGTTTCTCACTTCTGAGAAATACAATCAAAGAAAGACGGAAGGAGTTGGCAAGACTGAACCAATTCATCGTTCAACATAGAGGTTGCTTGATATAATGGGTGCTGCAATAGTTTCTGAACTTCAAAGCATGATCTGGTATTCCGTTTGGAGGATTGGACATTTTGAGCAACAACGATTGGAGTACAAATTTAACCGTTTGATTGTGCAACGGTCTTGGGACTTTGTTTACCAAGGTAGATTATCAAGGAGAGTCAATCACCCTATCCCGGATTTAGAAAAGATTGTTGTCAACCTTAGTTCAAGGAGGTTGACATTCGCAGAAAAAGGACTCCTGGCCAAGGGATTGAATTTCGTTCCCACTCCAAATAAGGTTGACTATGTTGATTTGATAATCAGAGTAGAGAATTGCATCAGAGATATTGACCAGACAAAGGCAAACCATGTCAGATCTTTGATTGCCAATTGTCTGATGAGTCGAGTTTATCATCCGGTTAGAAACCTGTCTAGAAGTGAATTAGGAACCATCATGGCTTTGAGAAACGATGATTCTATAATCATCACAAGGGCAGACAAAGGGAATGTGGTAGTTGTTATGAACAAATCGGAATATGACAACAAAGTAATGAGCTTGCTACAGTCTGATACCTACATATCCTTACAAAGGGATCCTATTGACAAAGTGAGGAAATCGTTGATACAAATACTCTCAGATATAATGGGGGAAACGAGAGAGAAGAAACTGTCGGATATGATCGGATTGTTGAGATTTCCTTCCAATTTCTCATGCCCTGAGTTTTTCGGCTTGCCTAAAATTCATAGAGATGGTGTACCTTTAAGACCAGTTGTGTCAAACAGAAAGAGCATTATGACAAGTATTTGTGGTTACCTTGCAAGTTTGCTAAAACCACTAACGGGGAAAAATCAATCCTATACAGCCAACTCAAATAAGTTCGTGGAGGAAATCAAGAAAATCACAATTGAAACAGAGGATATTCTGGTGAGCTATGATGTCAAAGATCTTTTCACGAGCATTCCTCTTGACTACTTGTACAATGTCATTTGCGACTTACTCTCCGAAGACCAGTCGCTACCGGATAGAACAAATCTCAATCCACATCACATTACACAGCTTGTGAAGTTCTGTATGCAAGAAGGTAATTTCTTCGTTTGGAATGGTTCCCATTTTATGCAAAAACGAGGCGCACCCATGGGAAGCTCGCTCTCACCAGTGATAGCTGAAATCTTCATGGAACATTTCGAAAGAAAAGCCTTTCCATCAGGGATCCACGACAAAAACATAAGAGTGTTTAAAAGGTATGTAGATGACATTTTTGCGATAGTGAAAAATGGAGAAGAAAACACTCTGTTGGAACACTTGAACGGTTTGTTCCCAGCCTCTATTACCTTTACAATGGAGAAAGAAACAGAGGGACAATTGCCGTTCTTAGACGTTTTGGTAATGAGGCAAGGGTCTCGTTTAACGACTACGGTATACAAGAAACCAACGAGCTCGGGGAGATATTTGAATTTTTATGCCAACCATCCAATAAGTGTGAAAATAGGTATTATCTCGGGGATGGTGGATAGAGCGTTAAGATTATGTGATGACGAATTCCTGTCAGGTGAATTAGCATATATACACACAACCCTGAAACAGAATGATTATCCTGAAAACTTGATTACAGAATGCATGAGAAAGAGGTTAAGGAAGTGGAAACGTGGGGAAGTTAACAGGAGAGAAAGCGCAAACAGAGACGCAATACTGGTATTACCATATTATCCTGGGGTTAGTGAAATTATACACAGGGTTACTAAACAATTCGGGATCAAGATTTTCTCCAAAGGCCATTTCAACCTTAGATCTATTCTAAGAACGGATACAACAAGCTTACCGGTAAACCACAGGCCAGGGTCGGTTTACCAAATCCAGTGTGGTTGTGGAGCATCGTATATTGGAGAAACTGCCCACACAACTGATCACAGGGTGCAGCAACATTTACAGAGCCTCAATAGATACCGCAACGCTTTAAGAAGGCTCAGAGGTGAAACTTTCTCAACGAGAGGAAGGCCGCAGACAAGAGATCCCAGCACTGTTATGGAAGAATGTAAAAGGTCCTCAGCCTTTGTGGAACATGCTGTTGGATGCTCTTCATTTAATGAACAGTTCTACTACGACACATTAACTCGAGAAAGAAATTTCAGACTCAGGAAGATCAAAGAAGCACTATATATACATAGCAATGAATGCATCAATAGAGACGATGGACTACAGTTTAGTGATATTTGGACCACGTTTATCCTAGCAACAAATTGTTGCCAGATACGGTCATTGGTCAGAAGACCAACATCAAGCCAAGAAGAGTTAGACAGGGAAGGTCAACCTGCAGAACAGCTTTAAGAACACTTTACAGTTTAAATTACATGAGATCTATGCTTTAAACTCATGCCTTCCATTCCTATTTCGAGACACGAACCATTTTATACACGCTGAGGACGGGACAAGGTCGTGTCCCGAAAGCTCCGTGTTGTCTTGTCTTTGTACAACGGGATCAAAGCCGTGATTTTATTAAAATAATAATAATAATAATAATAATAATAATAATAATAATAATAATAATAATAATAATAATAATAATAATAATAATAATAACGTCTCTCTCTCTCGGTAATGCTGATCGACGAGTCATAGGGAATTATCTATGCATCTCGACATGTCCATTGCTCCCATGGTAGCAACTGCGGCTTGGCTAAGCAATTTTGCAATCGTCTTTACGTCGCCGTGCCAGTGAAACTAGTCTGCAACCGCCCCTTCTGAATGAGCGTTTTCGGTGAATTGTGCGTGCCGTGAAGTTGTGTTCAATGCAAGCTTTTGCAGTTGCGTTTCCACCAATTCAACAGCGTTCAGCGGAAAAGTGCGTAGCGTTCAATCGAGCATTGCTCTCTCGGCTCCCCCAAGACGAACGTCGAAATCCTGACCGGATCCTCCGTTGTGTCCAATGGGTCGGTCCCAAAAGCTTTGAGTTGACCCTACTTAGCGTTTCGTTTGCCTTGGTGGCCGTAATTTTTCATGTGAACCACGGAAGAATGTTCACGGCCGGGTAGAAAATAGTTCCGCCTCTGAATGCGCACTTCGTACTTGTATCAACTTTAATTAGCGAACGGAAGTTGAATCGAATTTCTCTTTTAGCATTTCAATGTGCTTGTCAAATTTTTCGCTGCTTATGGTTGCCCGAGCTCTAGCGTCTGTAATACGGCTGATGATCGCGGTCCTTCGACGTATTGCTGTATTCTACAAAAACTCGTATCACCGATCGATTGGTTTATCATGCCTTTGGTAATAACCTTTGGAGGCCTATTCTTTATGAATACTGCGCGTAATATTGCTGATTATTTTGCGAAACGTTGGTAATGTGACTAGACGTCACGTCGTTTGGCCTTCAAATCGTTACGGACGTTTCGCGGATCCTTATAGGTTACGTCACTTCATTCATGTCAGTTCCTAAAAGGCATTGCACGTACGTAAGGTAGTTGTTGGCGGAGTGTTTGCTTTTCTGGGTCCTTCAGTACGCGGGAATTATAATTAAACGTAATTGGTTGGAATAGTTAAGCATTTGCTGCATAGATTTCTGGTCGTCTGTTCACCCAGTGCGCAAGCGCGCAATTCACTTTGAAAGGTCCGGTTGAAGCATACTCTGCCTCTGGTGTGCAATTAACTGCAATGGAGTGACAATCGTTTCTGCTTTCCGGCACCGTGATCAGAATTTCAGCTTTGACATGGTGCCCTTTCTGGCTGACTTTGTGCGGCCCTCCTTTGGCGTCTCCGTAAGGAGGTGGTGCAGCCTTTCGTGCAGTGCCGGCAAACGTTGCCTTAGCAGTCGTTTTTGGACTGTGCGTTATTAGCAGCGAGGTTCGGAAGGCGTAAACTGAGATTCCACTAATATGGCAGGGACTTTTTGCCAGACAATGAATTGCCGTCGTTGATTCCTACGCGACGGTTTGTCATCATAAGATCAAGGGCAAAGCCCAGCCGGCCATTCGGCGAAGGTCGATGCCCCAAGTTGGCGGTTTTCTTCTTTTGAAGCGCTTCAACTTCCAAAGGCCCTTCAATTTGATTCGCTATTTTTTGCGCTTTCGCTCCGGGTCGGCGTTGCACTCCAATGGTCGCTACGACGCGTTGACCGTTTTGGGCCCACAGTGTTTGTGCCCTAACTTTGCGCATGCCCAAATAGAGCGCTCCGCTTTTAATCGCTCGACGTTTGCTTAGTGTCGCTGATCGATGGGTACGGTTGGCTTTGAATTTTCTGCTTTCAAAGAGAGGTAGATTTGCAATCTCGGCATTGCGCGTAGGCTTTGATGGCCGGCTCTTCGATTGATTGCATTTCTATCGGCGGTCAGATGAGCTTTCCATGTACAACTGCCTGGCAAGCCACTGATTTCCCCGATGCATTCACAATGCGTTGTCGCCTCCCCCCTTTCCTAAGGCCGTCGTCGTTGTTATCGTCATGGTCGACTCGTTTGGGACTGGCTGAGATACTTTGGAACAGACACAATTGATCCGACGCGTTTCGAGTGGTCGCGAGAGCGCCCGCCCTCCTTTTGCTCCCATCCCTTTCGCCGAACCCTTTTCGACTTCCGGAATTCCGTTGCCATTAAGTGCGCAACTTGTTTACAATTCATTTAGTTCTTTGTCCAAGCGATCCACTGAAGATTAGCGCATTGTGAAGGCTGTCGCCACCGGTGGCGGTTATAACTTTGCGTCGAACTGTCCTTGCACTTCCTTTTTGGCCCGATAGATCCAAGCAAGGCAGTTGCAATGTAATAAAGAAGTGTGCTGCATATTAAAACGAGCAGTGTGCACAAGAAATGGTTGACGGATGGTTGGTCTCGTAAATGTGCTATACTTTTTGGGTGAATAACAAATTGTTGCGTCATCGGGTTGCATCTCCAATCGCGCCGCCGACGCGTCACATGTCACTGAGGCAGCTTGGTGTACCTATCGTACCTGTTTAAGTCTCTTTGTCTAACGGGGAAGGATTAATGGAAAATCTTTATTTCACCTCGTCTGTCGCGTGATGCGTTTGTTGACGAAATTCTCTTGCAGCCTCTAATTCTGACAGTGATTTATGCCAACTTTTACGCCATGTTGACAGGGTTTTTAGTCTTCCAAGCCGGCGTAAAGACGTGCTCTTCCCGTAACTCCTCCTCGTTCTGGCGCACAGTACGCCAAATGGGAATTTTCCCTCTTCGAAGGAGGTGACGACCATGAGCCATCGTGGAAGCTGCCGGTTATGGTTCCTCCTGGTCGTCATTGGGGAGAAGTCAACATTTTGCTACAGCGCGAATCGATCCCAGTTGCTGTCGACGAATTCCGCGAAGCTAACAGCTCCTTCGCTTGCCCGTAGAGTTCGGCTTGTTAGGGACCGATAGTCGTTTGCCAGCTGTCTCGTTGCCACAGACCCGAGGGGGAGTAATGAGCGTAATCCGTCGTTGCCGTAAGGCCGCCGTTTAGCCTTTGTTTTTCTTCCCATATTCCCCATTGAGTCGGCCGCCAATCGTTATACAACGACAAATATGGCTCAGCAGGAGAGTGGTTGCTACGCTGGCACGAGTATGAAGAAGAAATAGGTAAATGGGCCCAGTTCTCATCTGGTGACGCCCGCGGGAACGACTCGCCCTCTCTTTCTCACCAAAGCAGGCGCCCTTGCGACGGAGTCGAATTTAACAATTTTTAATGAACCAGACAGTTTGGGCAACTCACCGATCAATGGACATATTGTTGGGCGTCGAAGGCGCGCCGTTGGAGCACCTCTCCTTTGCTAGGGTCACTTGCGCGTCATCATTTGGACAAATTCCTCGTAGTTGATTTGGCCGTCACCGTCGATGTCGACTTCCCGAATTATTTCGTCCACCTCCTCGTCGGTGAACTGTTCGCCCATGTGTGTCATGAAGTAACGGAATTCTTGAGCAGTGATGAACCCGTTGCCGTCGCGGTCGAAAACCCGAAACGCCTCGCGGATCATTTCCGAATCGTTCTCCTTGTTCATGCGTTTCATCATTTGGCAAAATTCGACGAACTCAATGGTGCCGCTGCCGTCGATGTCCACCTCGTTGATCATGTCCATTAGCTCTTGTTCGGTCGGGTTTTGCCCCAGCGAACGCATGGCGATTCCTAGCTCTTTTGTCGTGATTGTCCCATTTCCGTCCTGCAATGCGTCTTCGTCCGAGCATTGTCAAAGGCGCCGAAAGGGCGAACGAACGCAACGGAAGCGCACCTTACCTTGTCGAACAGACGGAACGCCTCCCGGTATTCCTGCAATTCGTCTTCGGTTATGTTCTCCAATTCGGGTGGAATAACGTTCGGCTTTCTGAACCGATTCATCGTCGTCTTTAAGTCGCCGCCTTCGCAACTTCAAGTAGTCATTGAAATTTGCTGCAACTCCTCCGGGCTACTTTTCTACGATTCGAGGCGACTTGTTGACCGTTCGCAGACCGACAGAATTTTTTGCTGGCCTCCGTGGCGCCGACGGACGCAACCGTCGTTTTGTGCCCTTCGTGGTGGGAAACCGTTGTCTCTGCAAACCGTGCGTTCCCTTCTGATTCACGAGCGCCCCTCGACGTCTCGGCGCAACAGCAACAGAGGCGACCCCAGCAATTTCCATTGGCTCCCGCTCGTCTGGTGGGCGGCATGGCTGCAAATGCATGCCGAATGTATGCCCCTTGTAGGCCCTTTGGCGCCGTTCCGCTTTCGCATAAGCATTGGAACGATTGAATGAATCGGCCAAAAGCTGGACGATTGTTCTAGTATTTTTCCGTTGCGTACTTACCCCCTATTTTCCCCATTCGTCTCCAACGTTTCACTTGCACCACTGACCTTTGTCATTCGACAATTGCAAAGATTTGCTGACCATCGTCGTTGGTCAATTTATCATCTCTGCCGCTTGGTATGGTTCTGCGCTCAGCTTATTGGCGTTTCTGTCCTTTTCAAGAATGCTGAGTCCATTGCCGAGTGGGAGAAGGTTGTTACGCTAATGGATGTTCGTTTGTCATGGGTGCCGTATGCGAATCGATACTTGCGAAGTTCGCGTCGTTTTACAAAAGACCGGCGAACGCTGGTTTGCAAAAGGCCCCTTTTGAACGACGGTCCGCCCCCGATAGGTTGGATAAGATCGGTCAAGCAGACCCAAAACTCCAATTGACTGTGGCAGGTGATCGCGTATCGACTGCTTCGACCGATGTGTGTAATTGTCTTTTGCTGTCGCAGTTCGTCTCCCTACTTCCTTCCGGTTGGGTGAACTTTGCGGCTCAATCAATTTGCGTATGATAAGTGTTGTTGGCGGCGTTTTGCGCGTAGGCGCAAAAGTGCTTTGCCACCTCGGGACCGCACGGCGCTTTGCGGATTTCGCGCCGTAATATCCCGCCAAGCGGCTACGATGGACTATGCGTGCATCGCTGCTTTTAGATTAATGTCTCGAGTTTGCCAACGGCTTTCTGTCGTTGACAAAGAGCGTAATGAACCTGAGCGCCCATCAGCGGATCTTCTTAGGCGACCCCAAGTATGTGCGGCAATGGCCCCTGTCTTGCAAAGGGTTCGAGTTAGGCAAAATTGCGAAAATCAATTATGTGCATATTTACCTGGTTGTTTTCTGGCGAGTTTTATATATGATCGACTATCTTCAGTTTCGTGTGTGCATAAATTGTAGGCACATGTTAATTTCACATGTTGGTACGTATTAGCGTTTCGTACGAACACACGTTTCGTATCTATTGACTGGCACATGCATGTATCATGTACATTTGCAGAGGTGTCCAAAAGTGTCTGCAATTGCACACTTGCGATGGTCACTTGAAAACAACTTGTAGAATCTGTTTCTGCCGAAGTATTGACGTATCAAGATCATGAACACTGTATTATGCTCTATGTTGCGGTAGAAATTAGTTTGGCGCCATGGTAACGGATTTAGACAAACGCGTTCACATGAGGAACATCACATAGGGCAGAACTGCAAAGGGCACATAACTTTCATGCAATAAACTAGACCGCGGTACAGTATCTTCGTTGGCAAACTGAATTTTAGGGTTCAGGCAATAGCAGGGAGGAAGTCCGTAAGCGCTGACATGGTTGGCTATTTTCTTGCATTCTGAAAAGTAAAGGTCTTATCCCTTCCGAGTGTGCTATCCTAGCGAGATACGTTCACGCTCATTTTTCTTTTTGGCAGTGGTGGTTTTGCAACTCATCAGTAGGTCGACATACGCCAACTACTAAATGTTAATATTTTCTGTTCCGTTTCTGCGTTGTTTTGCATACGTAGCACAACTTCGTAAGTCTAAACGTAAGCGTAAACCCAAACCATTCATAACCATTGTTTTGTATCAATGAATGATCGTAGTGCCCTAATTGGGAACTATAAATGCACATGTGGCTTTAATAAGAAGGGCACTAATGAAGAATTATTGCAGAACTCAAATCAAGCGAGCACAGACGGCCAAGCATAATTCATACTCCTGACAGCTTTGAATGTCTGACTACGTTCACCTGTAAGGATTTTGACTATCGATCTTAAGTCTGTCGGGATTTTGAATTGCTCTGCTTACACAATGTAACGTGCGTAAGTTTAAACGTCGGCCACTTATTATTAGTTCTCGAAGTATTTTAGACGATTGCGGAAGCTTTCTGAGACTTTTATGGATGTATACATTCTTCACCGGCTTTCCCGTTTTGATGATACCTGTAATAAATCTGCAAGTGCCCTACCATCTAACATTCGTCAGTTGGTTCGCAGTTAACTTGCCCATCCACCCATCCCATCCCGTATATATATATATATATATATATATATATATATATATATACGGGATGGGATGGGTGGATGGCAAGTTAACTGCGAACCAACTGACGAATGTTAGATGGTAGGGCACTTGCAGATTTATTACAGGTATCATCAAAACGGGAAAGCCGGTCTTCACAAATATATATTACAAGACATCCAGTCTTCACAAATATATATATATATATATATATATATATATATATATATATATATATAGGACTTATTGCCTGACTGCCGTTCGGGAAGCTTTACAAAGGATAGGCTGGAAAGGCAACAAGCTTTTTGACCTGTTATCCGTGTTTATTCGTTCCACAGGGGCTGCTAGATGATCATTGCTTTTGCTTTTAGTGGAAGAGCACCCTCCTGACCGTCCTTTGCGTGGCGACTCAGCTGGCCACTCTTATCTGGTGCTTTTAACCTGGCTACCTTCCGAGCGCTCAGACTGGCAACTTTTGTTTGTTGCAGGTTTCTGTTCCATTACATTCCAGGAGGTGAACGGGCCATCCGTTTCTTCACTTCCGTATTCGGTCGCAGTGTCCGATCTAATCTGAACGCTGGTTCCTCGTCGTCCAATTTGCCCATATGAATGGCAGTACTTTAAGCAAGTAATGTTCAGACGATGAGCAGCGATCAGAGGAGTCAACGGGCGCAGTTTCGCTGCGAACCTGTTCGACCTGTCCGTCCGTTTTGCGACTTCTCCGCCACGCGGAATCGGAAGTAAAACACACTCCCTTGTTGAAGTTGTTGTTTTCTCTTTAACGACAAAATCAGAAGTTTGGAAATGTTTTCCAAACCTAAAGTTTACGAAAAGAACATCTGACGTCGCTGACTACGCATAACTGCGTAGCAACAACGGCACGTTGTTGTTGCGCACTCACAAATAGTCACTTCGTTTTGCAAGTTGATCTGTTATCATGTGTGAACTAAAGCAGAGTTCCATTGGGATAAACAAAGTTCTGGCGTGAGTGGATGACAATGCGGTTTGAAAGGTTGGCAGCTTTTCAAAGCGCGTTGATTGTTTGCAGCGCTTGCGATTTGTTCGAGTGGCCGAACGCTCCGTTAAACGAGGAGCATTAACTATGGCCGTCCGATGAGGAAGTTTTCAAGTGAGCAGTCTTTCCGTCTGCTATTAATATTCAACCAATCGGCAGTTGAGCATGTTTTGTTCTCTAATTTTCCTGTTAATCTTTTCTATTCAACAAGATTCACATCAGCGATGCCAGCTGTTGCGGATCGAGTGGCGAGAATTGTAACAAATGCGTGCAGCCGCATTTAACTTTTGCACTTCTTAAAGTATTGCCTTCCTTTATCCCGTAAAGTTTAATATGGAAATTCTATTGCTGCCATTTAAATGGATTGTTTCCTTCTGCGCCAAAAGAAGCAGCAACTGCCAGCAAACGTGCGCCCACTGTCGTAGCTCGAGCTCAGAACACTTTATTGAATATGCGCCGGTTAGGTGTTACAAGAATAACATTCAGCTACGAAACACGGGACTGAACACCGCATCCCCCCTTCTCAAGGGACGTAGTCTTGAAACTTGATAGGTGAGGCGTGTTTCCTGGGTAGTCGGGTAGAAGTTTCTTTTGTTTCAGGCTGGTCAGCTTTACCTGATCTACCGCGTCGTCTTGGCAGCAAATGAAACGTTGTCCGGCGTAACGTTCCTCTGCTGTCCATCCTGATCTTATATGAGCGAGGTGCAATTGGATGCTTTTCCACTACGCTTCCGTCCTGCTTACGATCCTGAACCAACACTTTTTGTCCCATTTCCAATGTTTGGCGGAAGCGAGTGCCGTGTCGACGATTGTATGCTATACATTGGCGTCTTTTCTCTGCAGCATCGCGCTGGCGGAAAGCCTCGTGGTTCACTTTCCTTGGGAGTAGGTGTGATTGTAATATAGGCACGTTCGTCCTCAATTTTCTCCCGAATAAAAGCTCTGCCGGTGAGAAGCCTGAAGCCAACGGAGTTGTCCTGTATGCGAGTAACGCAAGGTAGAGGTCGTCGCATTTTTCTATCATTTTCCGTACGGTTGCGACTGCACGCTCTGCCTCGCCATTGCTTTGGGCATACTTTGGGCTTGAAGTAATTAACTGAAACTGGTACGCTTTGGCGAATTCGGAGAATTCAAACGCACTGTAGCACGGTCCGTTGTCGCAGCGGACTGTTTCAGGGATTCCATGTTTTCTAAACATCGACTTCATAAGGTTGATCCCTGTTCGCGTTGTTTTGTCCGGCAGCAGCGAAAGTTCTATGTACCTTGGGTAGTAGTCGACGACGACCAGATAATCTTTGTCTCGGAAGCTGAGGATATCAGTTCCAACCACCTGCCATGGGTATGCTGGCAACTCTGCGGGTAGCATTGGTTCATGCCGTATCTGGCGGAGAGAAGCGCATCGGAAACAGTTCTCTACCATTTGCTCAATTTCATGGTTCATTCCCGGCCACCATATGGATTCACGGGCGCGATCCTTGCAGCGGACGATCCCTTGGTGCCCGCAGTGAATCGGATCAAGCATATCTCTACGCAACCCCTTAGGGATAACCAAGCGGTGATCAAACAAAAGAAGTCCTTGTTCCGACACTGTTAGGTGGTATCTGTGGGGCCAAAATGGTTGACATTCAGGGATAACACTCTTTTTTACGGGTGCCATTCTGACGTACCCATTGCGATCATTCGCCTGCAGGTACTGTCTTCATCTTGGAGCTTCGGAATTTCTTTCAATCGGTCTCTGTCGCGTTACCGTTAGCGATAATGCAGTTGACGTAATTGTTAACTTCTGTCGCAAAATCGTCGTCCCTTTCGCAAGGTTGACTTACTGCAACTCGGCTGAGAGTATCTGCAGTAGCAAGTTCCTTTCCTGGTACGTGACTGATCGAAAAGTTAAAGCACATTAGCCTCATGCGGAACCGCTGTATCCGCGGTGGAAGATGGTCCAGGCATTTTGTTGAAAGCAAAGGCACTAATGGACGATGGTCTGTTTCAACGTGAAATGCTTTTCCTACCAGGAACATACGGAACTTTTCACATGCCCACGTTACTGCATATGCTTCCTTCTCGATTTGCGCTTAGCGTTGCTCTGTGGGGGTTAAACAGCGAGACGCAAACGCTATTGGACGTCGAACACGTGGTTAGCTTTCTTGAAGTAGTACGGCTCCCAAGCCAAGTGAACTGCCATCTGTTGAGACAATCGTTCTGTCCTGTGGGCTGAAAATTGCCAATTCAACGCTGTTTTTCATGTTTTCCTTGAGTATGTAAAATGCATTTTGTGGCGACACATCCCACATGGGTATATGTCAGAATCCCGAATGACGTAATCCCGAATGATGAAATCCCGAATCGACGAAATCCTGAGTTGACGAAATGCCGAATTGACGAAATCCCGAACAGTAGAAATCCCGAACGGTTGAAATCCCGAAAATGGAATTATTAATGGAATGGAAGAAGACTGTTAAGATCACGACACAGCATTCGATCTTATCGTTGACGACGGAATCAGGTTATCACGAAAACTCTGAGATAAGCTCTCGTACGTTCACTTTTCGCCTGTTTCCATTAACATAACTAAGCAACCAGTCATTGGTTAGGTTGTTTTGGAGCGAACAAGAATCAACAGTTGCTACAACCGTAATATCAAAAATATGGTACAACGCCTCGTTACAATTATACCAATCTTTAATGATGAAAATTAACTTCTATCGTATTCTCTTGTCCCTTATATAAATGTTTCCATTTTCGGGATGTCGACCATTTGGGATTTCGACTGTTCAGGATTTCGTCAATTCGGGGTTTCGTCAATTCAGGATTACGACTTCGGGATTCCGTTCTTTCGGGATTTCGATGTTCAGGATTTCGACCGTCATCGATCCCAAACAAATTCCGCATTGTCTTTCAAAAGGTCTCGCAGTGGCTTCGTCTTCTCATCTAGCTTATCCACGAATCTGCCGAAATGATTAACCATGGCTAAAAAGCGGCGGACTCCAGCTACATTCGTCGGGACTGGCATGTTAACAATGGCTTCCACTTTGGAAGGATCCGGGCGTATGCCGCTGGCTCATCTTTGATGGCCCAAAAGTATGAGACTGCCTTCGGAACTGGCATTTCTTGTTCAGTGTGAGACCACTGTCCAAAAGCCTAGCAAGAACTTTGTCGAGACGCTCATCTTGTTCTCTGTATGATTTTCCGAACACGAGGATGTCATCCATATGACAGAGAACCCTCGGCAAACCTGCGAGAATGTCATTCATCCTGGACTGGAAGTATTCTGGAGCGGAACTAATTCCAAAAGGCAATCGTCGAAAGCAGAAATGCCCAAATGGCGTGATGAACGTCGTCAGCAAGCTTGAATCTTCAGAAAGGGGTATCTGCCAAAATCCGGAATTGGCGTACATGAATTGATTACGCTTCAATTCTTACTGCACATCTTGAAACCTGTAATGCGTAACGAAATAGCAGACTGTTACTTGTCCACAAGTCACGCTGCCAAACTCGCACAATTACTGTGAATTGAGAATAGCAATGGACTAGCGAGCGTAAATGGGAAAAAGAGAATCAATCCTACATTTTTCAATCGACTCTGCGTGAATACGTCTATGTGCGATGATATCGTGTCATTGAAAGCCTACATACAAGTGCGCCTAAATGAATCGAACAACAGTTCGAAAAGGCGGAAGTGTCGCTGAGTTGCTTTTAGCGTTTACACATTAGCCAGCGCAGCCAAACAGAGTCATTTATGTACAGATTGATTGAAGTATTGGCATAGCGAGGATCGTTACTTAAATTCGCGACGACAATTTAGTACTACAGCCGACATTGTGCGATACGGAAACCTGTAGTTCTCGTACAACATCGAAAATAAGAGCATATTGAATCGATGTGCACCTTGATGTAAAAGTCAAAAAACGCAGTCAACCTAAGTCAGACATGGGCTGTGGGATCGTAATACATAAATCCTTGCAAAAGTAGCGAAAAGAAATAGAATTATATGAAAGCGGAGTGTCCATTTTGCCAGCAGATTGTCCCACTGCGAGACGTTGTATTTCGAAGTTAATTTATTGCTTCATTCTTCGTCTACGAAGTGCAGTAGACGAAGAATGAAGCGATAAATTAGCGTAGAAAGCGCGTGACCAATTTTGAGATATTCCTGTTGGATTCGCAGTTGGGCTACTGGCAGGTCAGCTGAAAACAAATTCACAGTCATGCTACACGTTAATTAAATATACCTAAGTTTGCGCACATTTTGAGAAGCCACCAACTGGAAGAAGACAATGTCCTTTGTTTTGATTTGTTTGCCAGTATTTTCAGGAGCCGCGCGTGTAGAAAATGGACAGAAAATATCAAAAGAGAATGCCTGTACTTGCGTCGGGCCAGTCTCGTTTCCGTTGCATTTTTAGCGATTTTCCTAGAGAACAGTGTTTCCCAACGGGGGCGATATCGCCCCCTGAGGGGGGGGGCATTTTGATGCTCCGGGGGACGATGAAGCCCAGGGGGTCAATGAAAGGGGGCGATAGAAGGCTAAGGCGAAAGGCCCTTCGGCCGTCGGTCCATCGCCCCCTCGACCTCGATTCGTCAGAGGAAGGGACTCTTGAAAAAACCTCGCTCCTCCCCAACATTACCCAACGGCAGTCATCCAAAGACTATTGCCGTGAAAAGCCTATACGCCGTTTGACACCGATATGCTTGGCCGTATCGGCTCACCCGGAGCCATCTCTATGCAGCCTGTCGCGGAATGGTGACGTGAAAAGCTATTTGCCATCTCCCCAAAAAGGCGCCGGGAAAATGACGTCATGCCAGCAAGGCCCAAGAAATAGTGGTGCAAAACGGAGGGAAAGAGCAGTTTTAACCCCGTGCGCGACTACGGGGGTGATGACGTCGTCTAGGGGTCGATGGCGGGCAAAAGGTTGGAAAACTGCTATAGACCCTTTTTGGGGTCTCATTGCCTCGTTCCCCATTTCTACAGTACTCCGACAATCGTAAACAACGAAATGCAGGTATCTTCACTAAGCAAAACAAGAGCAGATGACGTAGACGTTTTGAGAGCTGCTGACGGGATGCTGCCGAACCTAAAGTTCGGGAAATACGGATATTGTCATGTTCCGGATGACCTTAATATAGGTGAAAGAGCTTAAATGAGGCAACAGAGTTCTATTTTCGTGTCTACCTGGTCGGGCATGGTTCACTGCTAATTGTTAACGCTATTCCGAGTGTAAATTTTATGCTTCCCAAGAGAGGAGACCTGAGATTCTTAAGCAGCGATAAAAGAGAAGGGTGTGACGTTTCCATATGTGGAACTTGTAAAAATTTAAATGCGTCCGCTTACATGGCACAAGATATTTGGCGGGCCTCATTCGAGCCTGTTCCGTTGACCGTAGCGACATAGCCGTGGCCATCGTATGCTGCAAGAAGGCGAACATACACCGACACAGTTGTAGTTGAGATCTGGATACGCACGCATTGCCATTGCCTGTTTTTGACTCCGCTACTGTTTCAACACACGATCATCCCGTTGGTAAGTGCGCATGTTGAACAACAACGAACAACAATGGGGTCTTTTGCATTAGAGGCCCGGGTAAAATACAGTAACCTGTAAATATAAACAAAGAAATGCAGGTATTTACGAAGTTGCAAACAACGGGACGAAAGTAAACATGACGTAGTCTTTGCGTCACAATGCAGTGCTGCGAACGGCGCTTGTAGGGCGGGCATGACTTCCGCAAATTGCACATCGCGCTTGGTGTTTGGGAACTTCAACAACAAACGATTTGGCTCAATCTTTTCGCACCCATACCGGCAATTCCTCTTAGCCCTTATTATCGGCTTAAGCTTAACAGGGCAGAAAATGACGCCCGGCAACATTGCGACAAAAGTGTTACATCGAATTGCCTTTTAGTAATCTGCCGTACGGTGGTATTGTATTAATTGCGTACGGTTCCCATTACATCATTGCGAGCGGTTGCCGCACCGCATGAACTCGCGCGAGTAGGCTACGGTTGGGATGCAATAGCGAAAGTAACTTCCATCACTGTCTGTCATTCCATGCCCATTCCGTTGGTCATTTGCATCGCCGAAAACAACGAACAACAATGTACAATTTTATTCCGACATTTATACATAGAAGTAAGAAATAAATCGAGCGAAACCCAAGAAGCCTTTACTGCGGCGGCCAAAATGCAGCTATGTTCTCGACAATTTTGTCGAATGGGTCTTCATGGGGGCGCAGCCTGCGGCGCCACATGAACTCAGATAAGTAGGAGTCCAGCATGCTACTGTGTGTGCCGCAACGGAGCTTGTTCAGGCGCTTCACTTGTGCCCACAGGGACTCCACAGTCTGCGTGTGCGCCCCTGTCTCAGGGTGCACAAAGTGGCGGGAATGGTTCACTGTCAAATGAATGTAACCATTCCCCGCCAGACTGCGGTACCCTCCCCAGCAGTCGGTTATGACCGTAGTACCAGGCCTGACATACCGTCTTATCAACGGTATCAGGGTCTGGCTACTACGGCCACCGACGGGCACAAGGAAGCACTCTCCCGTCTCCCGGCATACGCCCCCGAAGACCCATTGCTGAGGGTATGTCCGGCCGCGTTGGTACTTTCTCTTTGAAAAGACCGTCTCGTCGACTTCGACGGTCAGACCAGGACCCCCTATCACAAGAAACAGTTCGCAGCACTGCATTGTGACGCAAAGACTACGTCATGTTTACTTTCGTCCCGTTGTTTGCAACTTCGTAAATACCTGCATTTCTTTGTTTATATTTACAGGTTACTGTATTTTACCCGGGCCTCTAATGCAAAAGACCCCAACAATGAATGATTTTATTCGCAACGGTTAATATGCAACAAAAAACACATATACAACTATAACTGTGCAATGGACAAAATATTTGTCCTAGGGCCAGTTTTACCTAGGGCCAGTTGACGTGCTCCGGTATTTTCCGAACGTTAGGGTCGGCAGCATCCCGTAAACGGAGACATCGTCTACGTCATCTGCTGTTGTTTTGCTTAGTGAAGATACCTGCATTTCGTTGTTTACGATTGTCGGAGTACTGTAGGCATGGGGAACGAGGCAATGAGACCCAAATTGGGTCTTTTCTGTTTCGTTCCCCCTACTTGATTGACATGTCGCTAGGGGGCGCTGGGGGCGCTAATGACGTTTCTGTTGCCGAACGCTGATATAAAATGCTACGAAGAGGGCGCCGAGATGCATTAGCGATCGTAAACTTCAAGAGCCTTTGTAAGATGCCTTCGTAAGTTAAAAGGGAGACATGTCTCTTATTTTATGGTTTAGGCTTAGGTAAGGGCAGAAAATGATGCCTATGGTTCCGTTTCCTTCGTAAGTTAAAAGGGAGACGTGTCTCTTATATTATGGTTTAGGCTTAGGTATGGGCAGAAAACGATGCCTATGGTTCTGTTGCCTTCGTAAGTTAAAAGGGAGACATGTTCTTGAAAATTGGATGTCTGGTAACGGGGAATTGTTTCATTGAGGGTGTTCTTCGTTTCACGGCTTTCTCCCGTTTGTCGTCTGTACTCTGTAATAAATTAACACGTGCCCTACCAACGGATGGATGAGCAGGTTATTAAAAAGTGCACAGAGAACGATTCACTTGAGTGTTTTTTCGAAGCTTTCGGAACCGTCTGGTTCCGTCGTCAGCGAAAGGAGCCCACGGACGTCCTTTCGCTGACGACGGAACCAGACGGTTCCGAAACCTTCGAAAAAACACTCAAGTGAATCGTTCTCTGTGCACTTTTTAATAACCTGCTCATCCATCCGTTGGTAGGACACGTGTTAATTTATTACAGAGTACAGACGACAAACGGGAGAAAGCCGTGAAACGAAGAACACCCTCAAGGGAGACATGTCTCTTATTTTATGGTTTAGGCTTAGGTAAGGGCAGAAAACGATGCCTACGGTCGTGTTGCTTTCGTAATTTAAAAGGAAAGATTGACATGACTCTTATTTTATAGTTTAGGCTTAGGTAAGGGAAGGAAAGATTGCTTCGAGCGCTCGGCCTGCAAAATGTGACGGTTGCGCCACCTATGTCTCCAACAGTTAACGGCCCAATCAACGTGGGGATGACGTCATACCAGGAAGTTACAGTATGACGGGGAACGAGACAGAAAAAATCCCCCAAATTTTGCTTAAATTGTCTCTGTCGGCTTATTTCCTAAAAGCTTGAGATGCTAATCGTTACGAGCAAAACGCTTCTCTTGACACGCAGTTGTCGTACCTGCATTTTTGAATTACCGTACGGGAAGAAAAACATATTTTCTTTTGAATATCTTCTGCTTGTGTAGCAAACTCATGTCATTCGTTTCATTGCTTTTCACGCGCATTTAATTAATTTTACCTTACGCGACAATGTATTGTTATTTTATTCCTTAGCTGTTTGGGGTAAATAGGCTTCTTCTAATTGCAGACTGAGAAGTTGTCCATGCCTGAGCACAGCAAGAGGAAACTTTCTAAGCGCCGCTTGCGCGAGCGGTCTAACTCTTCAAATGATTCAGCAGGTGAGGCAGTGGAGAAACCGAGTCGTCGGAACGGTAAAGGCGGGAAATTTGCAAAGCAGCCTAAAGCAAAATTGATGGAATCCCGTGATTCTTCACCAGGTAATAAGGAATCGTTTTACTTCTGTGTGCAAATGATCTGTTGCTTAGCTGTATCGAGTAGTGATACCGAAGAAATGATGGTTAACTCTGCTGCGCTGAGCACACGAAATTCACCAGGCACCAGTCGGGATGATTGCGTAGTGACGAAAGAAGACGCTGAACGAGCGAGTGATAAAAGCGCTAACGAAGAAGGCCACGAATCTGAAGATAGCGATGCATCTGATGAAGAGGAGTCGGTTCAGCAGGAAGAGAGTTCTGAAAGTGAAGGAAGCTGTTCAGAAGCAGCACCATTGGGTTGTCTTGATCGTTCGGTGCCTTTTTGTTCGCATCGAATTCTTTTAGTTATATCCGAAGAAAATGGCAAGAAACCGAAACCGAACAACTCGCGTTCTACTTCTACTTCGGCAAGTTCAGATGACCATGGTAAGCTTTTTTAAAAACGAACATATCAACAACCTTTGGCACAACGTTATCCACATGTATCAGGTGGCTTTCTTGAGACCAACAGAGTTCGCATTAAAGAAACGCTCCGTACGTTTCTTCGTCAGCTGTTCTTTTCGCGCAGATCTTTATGCAGCGTTTTCCAGTTACGGTTGCATATTACCGACAATCGACAATAGCTATTTCAAATTTAAAATAATGAAAAGAACGTTTGAGTGAGCAGTTTCTTTTATATAAAAAAGTACTGTCGCCTTTACCACTGCGATCCTGTTTATCGGTTAATCTGTAGTTGCTTTTCTAATTCCAGCTGATCTGCGTTAGATTAAGGATCTTTATTGAGCGTAGCTTTCGGAGCTTTCGTGTTCCGTCATCGAACGAGCGAAAGTTCCGAAAGCTACGCTCAGTAAAGATCGTTGAACATGGATACCGTTTGATTTTTTCATAATTATGAGACGCCTTGTTACTAATTTCTCTTGCTTCAAGAATGATCTGCATTGGCTGATTAATCTCCAGCTTCACCTATATATTGTGAAACCACTATTGCAATTGTTTGACAGAGAGCTTAGGTTGTTCCGTGTGGATTAGTTGTTCATGTCAGATATTTCCGAATTAAGTTTTAGTTCGCCTCTTATCAAACAGGAAGAACGTTGAACTTCTCTAACTGGTTTTTTCTTTAGAGGACGAGAGGAAATGCGAGGAAGGTGAGTCTTCGAATTCGGAGGAACCTACAGAAAGGAAACCGACTGTAGAAAAGCAAGATCATTCGGAATCTGACTCAAAGTCCAGTTCATTGGACGACGGAAGTCCAAAAAGATTGAAACGTGAAAAGAAGTCTAAAAAAGTGAGTTGTTTGCCGCTTTCCGTGTAATACATTAATCGCCGTATTGCGTTGCAGTTGAGCGTCAAGCAATCCAATTCCAGCATTGGTGATAATCCACGTTTGACAAAATTGAAGCAGTATGCGCGTACGGCTGGTTTGCGACCTAACTACAAAAAGCTGTTCGCCGACTGCGCCAACGATAAGAAGCGTATTCGCCTTCTGGAGGATTACCTGCAACGAAATGGGTTAACAGGTAAATACTTTTTTGGCAAATGTAACGTATGACCTCTTTTCGCTGTTAAAAAGCACAAACAATTAAGGCATCTTCGCTTATCATATCCTAATTTAGGCGTTTCCCAAAGCCTTAGGCCACTCTTCGAACTGTACTTTGCGTGATGATATGCTTTTAATTGTGCTATCATCACATAACATTGTACAATGTGTAGATTTTCGTTTGTTTGAGCAGTTCGCCAGTCCAGATGAGCGGTGTACTGTGACTAAATAGAATGCAAGTTCGTATCAGAATAATCCGAAGTACTTTCCCACCATTGCTATCCTAATCCGTTGAAAGTTCGAGGCCAGCCGTATGTACAGTTGTAGAAGTCCCCTTAACGCGTAGCTTTTGAACTTCTCGGAAGAAGAAAAAGTGAAGAGTAACACTAACTGCCTCTTTTTGCTTTCAGTGTTCCTACCATTTATACTTGCATTACAGCTTTGTACAATTGTCCTACACTTTTTACTCTTTTGAGAAAGGTACTTGCTTAAAGCGTACGCTAAGAGGAAGATGCTTGAGCATTTGGCCAAGACGATAGGAGTTTTCTTCTACTTTTTAATATTCCTTTCTTAAATGGATAACTGCATTTAGTAACACCGCAGCATTGGTTTGGCACTCTTCTAGGCGACAATGCGTGGCTACTTTGGCCAGTTCACCGTACCCGTTTTATAGGGAGACTAAGTATTGAAGTCTGCAAGAAGTTTGCCAAGAAACGAGCGATCGAGAAGGAAGTCAGCGAGCTGGACACTTCGAACATCATTGCCGATAAACGACGTACAAGGGCGGCCACAAAATATCAGATGCCCGAGAAAACTTCCACTATTCCGTTTTCGGCATCGAAAAGTTGGAAGGAACGCATAGGTCTCCAAAACGACTTGTTCAGCGACTCGGACTAGCTGTTCCATCATCTCTGGCGGCGATCACCTGTGCTCTTTCCGTTCATTCATTCTTCCTCGCCATTTACACACAGTACTGGTGCAAAAACACAAGTCCAAACAGCGAAGTTTGCTTTTGCCCAATACGCGCCGAACTGCAAAAGTGACAGTAATGCTACTTTAAAATATGTCCATTCCATTGGCAAAATCACTCACCGCTGTGCGGTGCTCTTCGTCTTTCAAACTTGAGTAGCGCGCACAGGTCCCTTTCCGGCCATCGATTTGCGTGTTTGCTGGTCAAGTAACAGTCGGTCGTCTCGCCGGCGGTTCTTCTTGGGACCCAATGTGGGACTTGCTTTCGTAACCTTCACCGCATTGCATCGACTTGCACTGGCGACCGTTCTTCCTGTAGGCAATTCGTCGTTCACCTTCGTTCCGCTTGAAAGAGGTAGCTGAACGGAAGTTGGTGTATACTGGTTTGCTTCCGTTTGACTGAACTGAGCACTGCCGCGTTCATCGGTCACACCAGATGGACCGTCTGCAAAATGAAACATTTACAACTCTGTTGCCGCTTCGCCAATTTCCTACTGAAGTCTATGCCGCTATGCTAAGCAAATGAGCAAAAGGAAAGAGCTAACGTTCAGAGGAAGAGCAAGAAGAAAGCCGCTCTGGTTCAACAGTTCACCGCAAATGTACAGCATGCAAGCGGAAGCGCCTTGTACAACTTACTGCTCGACGGGGACGCGTTTATCTCCTCATCGCAAGTAGCACACCCTATCAACGGAGATGGACACTGCAGCGAAAGATCGGCATTGAACGAGGAAGCCATTATGAGTGAATTAATAACCGCCTCTAACTGGCGATCTCCGGTTCGACAATACCCTCTCGCTCGTCAACTGGCCGTTCGACCGCCACTTTGGCACCGCTACATACCTGTTGAGCACCGGAGGTACCTGCGGGACGACGTAAGTGGCCTGCAGGTGGCGCTGCGGGACGACGTCCAACCGACGTGTGCAATGGGATATTGGAAGGATTGGCGCTCATTAGATCCGCACTGCCGGCGGCAGCTGTCCACTGCTCCTTTGCCACGTTGCTGTATTGCAAAGCCAAGTTGTAACTCGGAGGCGAGTTGTACGACATCGCTTCATTAGCTTGTCTAATGGCAGCAGGCTGTTTAACTACACTGTTCATATATTCCGTTGAGGGTAGTTGTGGTACACGTCTGGAACTGTGCTGCGGTATTTGGCTTGGCAGTATTTGACCGCCGGGACCGTAGATAACCGAGTAATGGTCATTCGCCGCTGAAGACCCCTTTGGCTGAGCTGACGCAATGCCTGCACTACAAGCAAATGAAAGACCCGACGTGTAGGGACACGGAGCTGTCGCCATTTGGTGACGTAACAATTTTGGACTTGCAGAAGCATTTGGAGTAGCTCCAATCCGAGGCGTCGAGCTGCCAACCGCT
>CBXJ02000722.1:0-27565 GCA_000612645.2 Trichuris muris
GCAACTGGATTCTGCATGCGGTATTTAGCGTAACATCAGTCACCCAAGCGAAATAACGCAAGAAAGCGAGAGAACTTACGAAGAAATTGTGGTAATCACAATGCAAAACTTTTATTAAAGTACGCAACTGTCGATAAAAAAATTTTCATTCAGTAACATTCTGCGCCGATTGCTTACTAATTTTGTGTACCACTACGAATAGGTTGGGATTAGAGCGTTATAACGTAGTCTGTTAAAATGTTCCTTCCCAAACCTTCGTTGTCTTATGTTTTTCATGTGTTACATAGTGCGATTTTATTCAATGCATGATTTTCAGAGGAAGAAATTTTAGCATTGAGTGAGTGACGACTGTATATGTATACATACACATACGCATATATATATATATATGCGTATATGTTGAAGAGGATCTTGAAAAAAAAAATATATATATATATGCGTATGTGCATGTACAGTCGTGGTTGTAAACAATACCCTACTGAGGTGTGGTGGTAATTCCACACCTCAGTAGGGTATTGATCGTTCTCAGTAGTCGCTGATGACGGGGTGTGAGCTACCCCGAAAGCTCAGATGAAAATAAAACAAAAGTCAACAAAACGGTACCTGTGTGTAAGATAAATCGGTCTAATCCAGAAAGTGTGCTTTTTATTTATCTGTTGATTCCTCACTATAACAGCAAAAGTTTCAGGGAGACTCCGGTGGGCCACTGACCTGCCGCAAAAACGGCAAATTCATCCTTTACGGACTGGTATCGTTCTCAATGACAGGAGATTGCTCCTCCACAACGGACAACACAGTGTTTACAAAAGTGTCTGCATTTGTTGGCTGGATGGAAGAACAAATTAATCAGTTTTGATGTTACGCCTAACTTAGGGAACATAACAGGAAATTCACGCCTTATTGATAATCGAAAGAACATCGTTTTGTTGTTACTGCTATGATTCATCAGTAGTCTTTTAAATAGAGAAAAGTATTGTATAAATATTAATAGTATGATTGTCCAACTGAAGAGATCAGCTGAACGTGAATTGAACTGCCGTTGTGAACTTTTAATAATAACCAGTGTTTATAACTACTTTGTACCGCGAACATGATTCAACTCCATCTGTCTCCACTTTTCTGACATATGCTCCCCACCAACAGGTAGGGATACATTATTTACCGGATTGGGTTGGTATACACGAACGAAACGAGAAGGATTCACGTTTAATTATATTTGGACAAGAAACAGCCTGGTTGCCCTGGCTGTCAGCGACTGTTTTCTAATTCCGGAATAATTCATTTTCAGTTCCAACGCCTGCAATTACGAAAAGGTGCTTGACGAACCGCATGGCCAGCGTCTTAGTAGTCCCAGATGCAAACGAACTCCTATTATTACAAGGAAAGAACAGCTGTGTGAGCACGCTATTTTTAGCTTTAGCGATTGAGCATTGTAATTCCTGTTGAAAACTAAGGTGTATGCTTTTAACGTTTGATTAATGATTGTGCCTAAATCAAGTATTAATAACAGCGGATTCCGTGTTGCCCATGTCATTCTGCCTAACCAATCCTGGCCATATTCATATATTTTTAAGCATTGCTTATCCTGTTTGAATTTGACAAACAAAGCTGTCCTTGTCTTCCAATATAGGACAGAAAGAGAGAGAGAGAGAGAGCAACTCATTTAGGTTCGTACACGGAGCCATCGTTTTGAAGAAACATTATCTTTTTCATTTCTGCTTAATGATCACATGTTTTGCACTTAACTGTGCCGGATACCCAGGAATGATCACACATGGCACAGAGTACTTAGCGAAAGAATGACATCAAGGATACAGTGAGCCGGTCCCGCACTGGATGGGAGCATTCCACGCGCAGCGGCCGTCATTGTTCGACGGCGAAGAGACCGGACACACCGCAGGAGTGATCACCAAGCGCGCAGTGGGTTTCCGCCGCTCTCCTAAAGGAAACGAGTTTGAACCGCACCTTTTCGCGACCCTGTGTGGAGAATAAAAGCGAATATAAGGAGATGGCTGTGCTCAAACTGCGTATTGCGTTAGCCGCACATATACTGAGTAAACGTTTTTGAGTAGCCTTTTGCGAAACTCCCTTCAGAATAAACGGCGCTCGAAGTTTTAATTTTCTTCCTCATCCTAATCGTTGAGTCATTTATTAAATTCCTGCATATAACGGAATAACAGTGCTTGTTTCACTAGCAGCGGTTTTCGATCAGGAAGCTTCAAGTGATGCAGCAGCTGGTATATCGTAGAATTAATGAAAACCGTTAGGCAATAGTGATTTTTAAGCGAATTCTTAAATATATCTTGCCTTAATGCTTGAGTATTCTTGGTAAAGTATGCTAACAAATCAATCACCTGTTTGACGTCTGGCACTTTCCATCACAGAAGAGGGTGATAATAAAGCAAATGTAGTAGTCTTAATAACAGCTGCAGCAGAAGCAGGAGCAGTAAGCAACAGCAGAAAGCCAAGCAGGTCCTACACTAAAACTCCTACCCTCCAATTTTACAGTGTCCACAAAATGCAACTACCTGTGTGTGTAGGAAAACGCAGCAGTGCAAATCATCAGCAGGAGAAAACAGTCACCTCACTTTGATCATCCGGATAGAATATCTAAAGGTACTCTGAGTGAATGGCGCGTTATGGCCAAGTATCACACATCCAGTTTATGGGCTCCCTTCAATGAACAAAAGTTCGCAAATCTTATGTCACGGTGAAAAGCAGGTATTCTTTTCCCGTGTTGTGCTTTTAAGCTTTTTGATTTGTCTATTTTCTTGCCTCTTCCATCGTCTTGAAGTTTCCGTGAAAATAGACGAATTTGGCTACTCCACGCCACTACGAGTTCAAACGAGGCCATAAAGATGTTGAGGAATTCCGGGCATATGAAGAGCGCTTATGGGACTGGGTTACTACAAACATATTGCGTTTCCGCTAATGCGGATTTTCAAGATAAGACTGGCAGTAATCTTTGCTCGAAAATGAGGCTTTGAAGGAGTGTTTCTCATTTCGATTGGTGAAGACTAAATGGGCAATTGGTGCGGCAGTGTCCTAGAGTCTTCGTCCATGGAAAAATGGGGAAATGAAAAAGAAAAGACCAGGGAAAGGATCAACAGGGAAATAACAAGAAAAAGGAACTGGTGATGGGGGAATGGACGGGAGAGTTCAGCTTACTATCGCCTATGACCTGCCCCTCTTCCTAAAACTAAAAGGAGCCGTTCTCTTACCGCGTAATAATTGTTCCTGAACAATTAGTTCTGCAGGTTACCGCAAACGTTGCTTTCATGTGTCGACAAGCAGGCTACTTTCTGAAAACTTTTCCAAATCCAAGCTTACTCGCGAAATCGTTCCCGTAACTGTTTGCCATTGCTGTGAAAGGAATTATCCTTTACAAGTCCTTTAAACTGACTAAAACCGAACAACCTTGTTCGCAGCGTCAATTTTCTCTTCTGAATAGAGAGCAATGCAGGTACCCTAAGTGCATAAATTTGCAGCGCAACTAGGTGCAATGCAAATTGGAAGTACATATGGATAGGGTTAAAGCCTGCTCGTTTTAAGGAACATGGTACTGATGGGCACGTAGTGATTACTGTCGTCGTTCATTTGGAGTCGTGTCACTGTCCCGGTCAGTCGGTTGGGACGCTCGCTCCTCTGCTTGACTGACTGTGCCGGCGACAGTCGCTTGACAGGTCAAGAGTAGACCTAATAGTTGATGTCGCCAGCCCGGATGGTTGAGCTGAGGGGCTTGCTGATCCGTTGGCTGCCTAGACAGTCGACAACTTTATTTGCACTGATGACAGGTCGAAGAGTACGATCCGAAAGGTCTGCATACGAAAGAAATAATAAAAGGTTTCTCCAAAACAACGGGACTAAATCATGTCAAGTGGGGTTTGAAGATTATGAACCCGTTCCCGTACAAAACCCATACAACATGTACATATGGACAGGAGTACATGAAATTCTGTGCTTACATTTGCTTGCGCTTTACAAAGCAGCTTACTATGAATGAATATTCATTGCTTCGTTTCTGTTAAGAGCTGATCATTTAACTATTACTCATGCCTTTTCTCACTTGCAAGCAATCATGGCTGCTTTGGACGCAAGCAGCAACAGTAAAATTGAAGTAGTATCATGAAAATTTTCACATTTAATGCGCAAAAGCTGCCACGATTATACTTATCAGTCAACATTAAAATGTCAAAAACTACTTAATTCCATTTTCATCCATTTTATAAAAGTCGGCACGTTTGCAAACACGGTAGGAAACCTTCTGTTTGAGCATACTCCTGTTACTGCAAAAGAAACTACGCCATATAGGGTAAACTTGCCATCTTTTTTGCATGTTAGTGGACCACCAGAATCTCCCTGAAATATCATGTCACATTAATGATAAAGTGAAGGAAACTGCTGCACGGCAGGGAAAAAACGCTGTTCGAAATGAAGTTGTCAAAAAGAAGCATTCCTCCAAGAGCTTACCGTCTCATTACAGCAAAATGAAGCTTACGTTAGGCATTAAGATTTTCTGCAGAAAACGTTCAGAAAAGAACCACCTAACTAAAGTTCTCTCTCGGCCTATTTCTGGAAGAATTTCGTTGCGACCATCATAACATTTACCACCAACGTGCCTGATACGGAATAAGCTTCTAGACATCTCACAACATGTCTGGCAAATACTCCCCACGACTCATACTAGAAACTGGATGCACCGATGCTACCACATTTCACCGACGCACTGATGACGGCTACAAGAGCAGTAGCCGAAAGCTCTGCGTTTAAAATAAACGCTTCAATCTAACGGGTTGATACCGTGTCAAGAGTTTGTCAGCAGAAATGCACCTCCCCGTTAAAGAGAAGAAAATATGGAATTACGTTCTAATAAAAGATGGGCTACTTCATTAGTAGCTGCGGCTTTCTAGAGTTAAGTTCATGAGATCATTGTTCTACACATACAATAACTTCCAGGAATGGAGGACGTTTTCCCTTTAAGGGAGTCAGGAAGTATAAGTCGTAGTAAACGATGAATTATACAAATATAAGATTGCCTTCCTAGTAACTGTCTATCTAAGAAATAACAGTGGCAAGCGTAACGTTGTTGAACGCATACATGGTTGAAGATTTAACAATTAGTCAACACTGGTCTAATAGCTAAAACCGTCATAAAACAAAAAGATTAACACTTTTCAAAGTATTTCTACTTACCATGCAGGTTCCAATACTTTTCTTCTTACTTCCTGCACAGAACGACTTTCTGTTTGCATAGATAATACAAAGTGAACGCCTTAAAATTTCGACTTCGATCTGCTGCAATCGTTTTGCCGCAGTCTTCTTTTCTGAAAAGCCAAATGAAGGTCGCTATTACTTGCAAAGTTTGCTTCTGTAGTACTTGAGACCCCCACATGGAAGAAGCAATCAATACCTGATCTGGTAGGCAATCGGTAGAACTCAGTGCTCAGTTAAATGATCAAATAGGTATTTCTGTGCTGTAACACGAAGAGAATTTTAGCCACACTAAACGGGCTTCTACACATCCTACAATGCATGCATTAATAGAGAAGAACGAGTTGGGATCAGCAGCATTTTGTCCACTGAAGTGGGGAAGATACGTTGTTCATATGACTGTCCAATAAGACAACTAGTAGAAAACACTGTCTAGGCTGGCATATAGATATTCGAAATTTAATGGAATTAACAGATACACGATGTCTAACAGGGGCGTTGAACATACTGAACGGTGTACGGCTCTATGTACCCAAGACTTGCGCCGTCGATCAAAGGTTTGATATTAATGAGCTTTGGTCAAGGATCAACTTGGTCATCTGCAAAAGAGGCGTGTTCCATGAATCTTCAGCAATGACCGGGATGTTCCAAGGCTTTACAGGAACGATGGACACCGTGCTGCATGTACACATGCTCTACTTCTGTACTCACGAGGCGAAGAGGAAGAAGATTTTGAAAAGCACCGAAGCTGCCCGCGCAGCAGCGCTCATTGACGACGCTATAATATCTGTCCCTCTTGACATATCGCGCACTGCTGCGGAGGCACAGCATACAGCAGACGTGTTCTTGTACCACGTCAGGGAAACGTACTTGAAACTTGGTTTCATCATTGACATGGGCAAGACGAATTATTCGACCGACAAATGTATCTTTCTTAACAGGGTGTATGAAAGCAAGTCAGAAGTTGTGACTTCTATGAAGATCTTTGCCAAGATCTCGCATGAATTCAGAAGGAGGTTCGTTGGGAGTGACGAGCATGTCGCGAGCATTTTCAACACACGCAGATGCGCAACTGCACGAGGAGCAGACCCTGCAGTTATTTACTACTACTGCTGCTTCAAGTCACTGATGTATCTTATGGCCCGTATTAAACGCGAGGCAAAATGGGATAGGAACTCCCTTGTGGTTGGTTCTCTGATGCCCATAGAACTTGAAGGCATGGCGTTTCCTACGATTGTCAACTGGTTGACCGGAATACAAAAGGATCCTTTGTCCGCATTCTGCGCAATGTGTAGCAAGGTTCACAAGCTCAACAGGTGCAACACTCTCGGGATTGCTCTTGTGAAAGCTACTGCACGCGTATGCCTCGGCAGCACAAGCGGAGCCTCTGCCTGGTCCATTACCGCCAACCCAATGCACATGCACTTTAGTGTTCCTGCAAAGCCAGCCGCTCTTGCGCGAGAATACCTCAGGGTAAAATTAGCCTACTTTTCAAGGAGCCCTGTCTTTGAAGATGTTCTAAGGACCCTGTTCAACAGGGATTTCGATACAAGCATGTCTTTGGTTGTTGACGACCAAGGTGTCAAAGGAGACGCAGAACAAAACGGCAAGCTGACCCATGGATCGCGGGGTTTTGATCCGATTAGCAGGAACCATCTGACGCGTCGGAAGAGTTGCCGCGATAATCCCCTGCCCTGATTTCACGCTCCCATGGTTATTGACCTCGCTTTCTTCGACACAAGGACATCGCAGCACTGACCCACATAATTGGTATATATACTAATGCTTAACTTGCGACCAGAGTCTTCTCTTACCCCCTATCTGCTGTGTCTTGTATCTATGTGGTATCTCTCAATAAACGCGTACTATACTTGACTGTGTGACGCATGTTGCATATGAAACAGCCGATCGTGTGATCTAGCAACCATAACATTGTGGTCCTCCGAGCCGGATAGTAGGTAACCGATGTCTGTTAGTCGAACGCCTCAAAACCGCCGACGCGGTCGAGGCACTCGGGACACTTCTGGTCCTGAAGCGGTTACCGAAGCATCTCGTTCTGCTGAACGAGACGATAGTAGGGCGACCATTACAGCTCTCGCTGACGCCGTGGCCAGCTTGACGCGGCAAATGGGAGAATTGCAAGCGATTATGATGAATATGCAATCACCCCCTGACGCAACGGCTGGAACTGTAAAGCCACCGCCCGAAGATGGTCAAAGAACCAACGAAACCGATTATGCTGCTAAGATTACTAAGGATCGTGTTGTCCAAGACGTTTCTTGGTTCGAAAATGAAGACGAATCGACGCCCAAACCGGAGAGCGCTCCTTTTGGGCCGAACCCGTGGATGCAACAGATCGCCACCGCATCTCAGATTGAGACTTTTGATGGAGATACAAGGAAATGGCCAACATTCATTGCGAACTTTAGAGCTTTGGTGCATGAGACCGTGCGCTCTGATGCACAGCGAATGGCCGTTTTAGGCCAACTGCTCTCACCAAAACTGAGAAATGGGTTTTCTGGATTGTTAGCAAATCCTGCGATGTATCAGGAAGTGCTTCGACGACTTCACAGATTATATGGGGATCCGAAAGCCCTTGCGAAGGTGAACCTGAATGATCTCATGAATTTGGCGCCCTTGAGATCTGAATATACTGGTGATTTGGAGACATTCTTTTGCAAAGTGAGTGGACCTGTTAGCACAATGAAGCTATGTGGCCTGGTACACGACCTAAACTCTATAGCTCTACTCGAGCATACGGCAAGCAAGCTAACTCAGAGATTGCATGAAAGATGGCTGTCTTACAATCGAGGCCTCTCATGTGCACCGACATTAGAGATCTTCGTTGAATGGCTTGGGTTGGTTCTATCAGAAAGGATGCTCACAACGTGTACCACAGCGAGTATGAAGGTCACGCCAGCTGCCAAAGAACGGAAAGGTCATGTCGTTCGTATGACCGCGGTAGCATCAAAGGCAAAGGGAAAATGCTGCATCTGCCTGAATGAAAATCATCAGACACAGGTATGTCCTCGCTTTCTTCGTATGAATCTGTTGAATCGGGCAGAAGAACTAATCCGGCACGGATTATGTTTACAATGCCTTGGGAAAGGTCATCGTCAGAAAGATTGTTCTCAATCACAACGCTGCGGCAGCGAGGGCTGTCAAGCGTACCATCATCCACTGATGCATGGCGCACCAAGACTAGCTGATGCATCCAATCGAATGCAAAGGAGATTAGTCCCGACGCACCAGAGTGTGGAAGGCGTCGACGTCGGTTTAGCGTCACGTCAGACAAGCAATGGAGTGATCTGCGCCGTGGTACCAATCCTTATCAAAGGAAATGGTCGATCTATTCGAACGTTTGCACTACTCGACAGTGGTTCTGAAGTATCCCTAATATCTCGACAACTTGCGCAGCAGGTGAACTTGAAAGGGCCTCCTCATAACCTACGAATTAGAACTATAACGGGGGAGAACTCCGTCACAGCACAACGAACAACTTGTGAGATTTCGTCGATAGATGGCAGCGCTTGTTTTTATTTAAAGCAGGCTTTGATTGTTCCGCATTTAAACGTTGGTACCAGGACGATGCCCCTGTCAGTGATAAAGAAACAGTGGGCTCACCTAAAGAACGTACGATTTCCTACAGCCACTTTGAATCGAGTAGAAATGCTCATCGGTATGGATATACCTCTTGCTCACAATTACCGTAAGGTCAAGGTTGGCCCAAATGCCCAGACATGTCCTATAGGTGTCCTTACTCCTTTTGGCTGGACTATAGTTGGCCGCGTCCCTCAACTGCAGCAGGGTTTTGAGCGACTGGAAGATGAGCGATGGGTTAGGCGACACGTCATGGATGGAGGTAGCTCGCTCGAAGAACTGTTAAAACGATTTATTGACGTCGACCCACTTACCAGTCCAATGGTACCTGGAAGAGTAACCGCCGACGAACGAATTGCAGTAGACCTCCTAGAAACGACGACAAAGTTCGATGGCGAACGATACGAAATTGGTCTTTTGTGGAAGTCTGCAAACGTTGAACTACCCTGTAATCGAGCTTACGCATTGAAAAGGTTCTTTGCGAATGAACGACGCCTAATGAAGGACCCGGACGTATTGTTAAAGTATCGTGAAACCATTCAACAGTACATTAAAGATGGTCACGCAAAAAGGGTCGATCCGAATGACGGTGGTGCCATGGGAAGAGAGTGGTACCTGCCGCATCATGCGGTTTGGAATCCACAACGATCAAAGATACGCGTGGTTTTTGATGCTTCAGCCAAGCATCAGGGAATATCATTGAATGACTGCCTTCTTAAAGGTCCAGATTATCTTCCCAATCTTTGTGGCGTGCTTCTTCGGTTCCGACAAAGGAAAATACCTGTATGCGCTGACATTGAACGAATGTACCATCAAGTTAAAGTGAAACAAGAAGACAGGTCTGCGCTGCGTTTCTTCTGGCGCCCACCAGGCTCCGCGCGTCCACCAGAAACGTTTGAAATGCAAGTTCATGTATTTGGTGCCACATCCTCGCCCTGTGTATGCATGTACGCTCTACGTCGGGCGGCATTGGATCAAAGTAATGACTACCCAGATGCATTGGAAAGGATGTCGAACGTATACGTAGATAATTGGCTAGAGTCGTTTGACACTGCCACAGACGCAAGAAAGGCTTGCACCGGGATGAGAGATATGCTCCAAAACGCTGGCTTCCATTTAAGAAAGTGGGCAACGACTGTCCCAGAACTATTGCGTGGTATGCCGGCGAAGGACCTAGCCGACATGATGGTCCGCATGCCATGTAATAAGATGCCTGTTGAAACGACATTGGGACTCATCTGGGATTGCTATACTGATGAAATATATTTCTTGTGCAAATTCCCCATGCCTAAGGAACCAACAAAACGTGAAATGCTCAGTTGTGTGGCACGACTGTTTGATCCACTGGGCTTACTAACGCCTGTTGTCATCACGTCTCGCATTCTAATGCAACAACTGTGGAAAACCGACTGTGGATGGGATCAAGTCCCGGAAGAGCATCTTCTCAAGAGCTGGCAACAGTGGATAGGTAACCTACAGCAAATCGAAGGCATTAGATTCAACAGATGCTTAAGTTCTCAACGTGGTGATACGACAGTACACATATTCTGTGATGCCTCGCAATTAGCTTACGGAGCCGTGGCATATGTCCGAACAGTGGACCGGAACGGTCAGATATCTGTTTCTCTTGCCTTTGCCAAGGCTAGGGTTGCGCCTGTTCGCCGAATTTCTATTCCTCGCTTAGAATTGTTAGGCGCTGTCACGTCTGTACGTATCGCTCGTATGCTCATTCACGAAATGAAAATACCGAAGGAAAGAATTCGATTCTGGACTGACTCAGCTGTCGTGCTGTGTTGGTTGAAATCTCAGAAAAGAAGATTCCCAGCGTTTATTGAAAATCGCACAGCTGAAATCCTTGACGGATTCGAACCAATACAATGGGAACACGTAGCTGGATCAGACAATCCAGCAGATGACTTGACGAAAGGCGTGAAAGCTAGTGTTATCCTGCGACCTGGGCATCGATGGCTGACAGGTCCACGTTTTCTAGCTCAACATGCAAAGGAGTGGCGATCGACACCTCCGCCTATATGTGACGTCGTCCAGTCGGAAGAGATCACTTTTGTTTACCGTACCGCCAGTGTAGAGGAGGAAAATCCAATACTTTTGGCCATCGATCGGTTCTCTGAACTCGACCGTCTTCTCAACGTCCTTGCATATGTACAGCGATTCATTCGCGCAGGCCGTCCACTGGACAAGCAAACAAAGAAATCAAATGTCGCAGAGCGAGAATGGGCATTTCATGCCTGTGTTCGAGCTGTCCAGCGTCACACTTATGCGGATGAGTTAAAGTACCTAGTGCACGGCAAAGACTTACCAAGAAAGTCTCGATTCCGCAGATTAGCCCCATTTCTGGATTCAAATGGTGTAATCCGCGTTGGTGGACGTCTAACGGAGACGACCATGAATTATGACGCAAAGCATCCGCCGATTTTGCCTTCACGACATGCTTTCACGATTCTACTTATTCGACAACTGCACTTGCGAAACTGTCATGCTGGCATTGAAACGACGTTGAATTTTGTGCGGGCGAAGGCATGGATCATAGATGGGCGTTCAGCAGTTCGCCGTACATTAAGTCAATGTACAGCATGCCGACGATACACGAGGAATCCTCCTATACCAAGGATGGCCTCTTTGCCACCCTGCAGAATAGAAATGCCTCCGACACCATTCGCCCATGTAGGCATTGACTTTGCAGGACCGATTAGCGTAGTATGTCGCCGATCTCAAGTTAAAAGATGGATGTGTTTGTTCACATGCATGGCCACCCGCGCTATACATTTAGAAATATGTCACTCGTTGGATGCCAATTCATTCTTGTCCGCCTTCAGACGCTTTATGGCAAGAAGAGGGCATCCAAGCGATTGCTATTCAGATAACGGGACTAATTTCATAGCAGTTGCCCGAGTTTTGAATGCCCATGAAAGAGCACTGGAAACGAAAAGGATGCAAACGTTTATGACGACTCGAGGAGTTCGATGGCATTTTAATCCCCCGTCTGCTCCCCACTTTGGAGGAGCCTGGGAGAGGCTGATCCGTTCAGCAAAGTGCGCCTTGCGGACTACTCTGCATGGCCAAAGTATTTCTGATCAGACTCTTTTGACAACGATTGTGGAAATAGAATCAATGCTGAACAGCCGCCCATTGACACATGTTGGCACCGACCCTACTGACCCTGAACCGCTAACGCCGAACCACTTTTTGTTAGGTCGCGCCTATAGCCATGTACCTATTGACGTTTTCTCCCCGAACAAAGGAATCTCCAAACGAAGCTGGCAAACAGCCCAGGCGATATTAGACCGATTTTGGAAAAGATGGATGAAGGAGTATGTTCCTACCCTAACCCCATTTCCCAACCGAAACAGTGGAAAGACAGCGATTGCTCTGGACAGCGTTGTACTCGTGGTAGATCCAAATACACCCCGCGGTCGATGGCCTCTAGGAAGGATTGTACGATTATTCCCTGGAAAAGACGGAGAAGTAAGAGTCGCTGAGGTTAGAACAACGGATGGACTGAAACGTCGACCGGTAGTGAAATTACTCCCGCTTAGTCCGGTTTCTCAATCCGAAACCGGGGGGGGGCATGTTGACGACCAAGGTGTCAAAGGAGACGCAGAACAAAACGGCAAGCTGACCCATGGATCGCGGGGTTTTGATCCGATTAGCAGGAACCATCTGACGCGTCGGAAGAGTTGCCGCGATAATCCCCTGCCCTGATTTCACGCTCCCATGGTTATTGACCTCGCTTTCTTCGACACAAGGACATCGCAGCACTGACCCACATAATTGGTATATATACTAATGCTTAACTTGCGACCAGAGTCTTCTCTTACCCCTATCTGCTGTGTCTTGTATCTATGTGGTATCTCTCAATAAACGCGTACTATACTTGACTGTGTGACGCATGTTGCATATGAAACAGCCGATCGTGTGATCTAGCAACCATAACATTGGTGCTTGAGAACATCTGTGCTGATGCCTGCGTTCTGAGCACTTTTGCAGAGTTGATGTCACCAGCGATTGTTCACGCGCTCGTTGACAGAGCTGAACGCAATGAGCTTGTGTCTCTTGGGTTTTGGAGGCAGGATTAGATTCAGCAAAAGGATTTGGTCGGCTGACCGTGCATGTATTGCATATGCCTACCATGCTGACAATTCTCCACTAAATGATATTCGAAGTGCATACGATGTTCTAATGAACGAAGCTCATACACATATGTGACGTCTCGCGCACGTGTCCTGCAATTTAACAGTGTTGGCTTGTCTGTGGTAAACCATACACTTCCCAGTGCCTACGACATTCTCACTCTGCAAGTCGCTAACGAGCCGACTGTCGCAACTGTGTCCAGGGTCGTGCCAGTTGGCGTTCCTGAAGATGTCGGATCGACAACTGACCTCCTAAATTTGTACGACAACGTTGCTCCCAGATGCCGATACATGGGAAGTCGTTATACTAAGCCAATTAAGACTTTTATGAAAGATCTGACTACTTCATTTGCCCTCAATAGTAGAATCATTAAGGCTGCTACGATCGCCTGCTATTTAAGTGCCAATGAAGGTGCTGGCGAGGACTTCTGGTGGATGTTCTGTGCATCATACGGTGTTATCGACGTAAAAGTTGTTCCTGTTGTAAAGGTCATGATTGATGTCGCAACTGCTCCTAAGCGCCTTGGCTCTCTCTTAGCTCGGCTCAGTCATCCAGTAGCTTTCTTCCCAAATGCAGCCCTGTGTGCAAATGTCTCAATGCTAGGCGCAGCTAGCCGTCTTGATCATTAGTCAACATTGACTGACCATATGGACATCGTTAGTTACCTGCGTGCGACAAGTCTGCTAGACATGGCTGCCAATATGGACGGTATCGGCAGTACTGTTCTCCACTACAAATGGAATTTGGCAAATTACAATACAATCAGCAGAGTTGGGACTTCGTTTGACATCAAAAACATGTCTGACTTTGTCAGCGCCTGTACTGCCTTGGCCAGCACTGTACCGGACACTTTCAAGAAAGAATTCATGACAGCTCTCGACATATGTGCAGAGCAGAAAGTTGATGTTTCTACTCTTGACGACCGAGAAGAAGTCCTGATGCTATTGAATGCTACCGATGCAGTAGCCTTACCCAATGATGAAACCGCGCAAACATTCAACACACTCGGACCTGGGTTTTACGTGCTCAATGAACAGCTGAGAAGAGCCCACAAAGCTGCTTACGACATTGCTCCAGAGTTCCCAACACCACGCGTGGGGTTCGCACGGCGCTTCAGCGAACTGATGAAAACCTGTAATCGGTCGCTTGCTGCCACTTCCACAATTATGTCCCAATTCAACGGCTACTCAAGAAAAGGCTATAGCATGAAGGTTTTTGACCAAATTGCAGCAGAAACTGATTCCATTGCAAATGAAGTTTTCATTGACGCTTTTGCCGCATATGATGCAATTGCTGCAGTAGTAAATCACAATAGGAACATTGTGTCATTTGAAGAAGAAGCACTCGATCTTATCTTGGGCTACAAGATGCTTACAAAGGAGGTCAACGTTGCATTGTGTTTCAAAGAAAATGTCGGACCTCCTACAAAGAAAATTGCTACAGCAACATACTGGATGGCTAGCGTGTATTGGTTCCACAGTCCTGCCGCCTGTGCTACTCTTGCAAGAGTTAGCGTTCAAGAACTCGCTAAAGCCCATCTTGCTGCCTCCAACAGAGCGCACTATAGAATGACCAAGCCCAATCCTGCCAAGCATGATCGCAATGTGTACTTCATGCAAGCAAGAATCTATGGAGTCTGCTCAGTTGTGTAATAGGCGTACAGCATGGCCCAATTATATTCGGTCCATCCTCAGTCTGTGCACCATTACGGTCAACAATCTCGACCCAACCATTGGTGATGCCACTTACGAATTAGCCGATGAGTACACCGCGAGCAACATTGACCCTCAAGCTATTGTGAGCGACTGGGCAGTCCAAATAGCGAGCCGGAAAAGGACTCTATTTGCGTTAGCCAAGTTGTTGAAAATTGGGTTTGTTGTAACGGGCTCAAATGTATTCACGCTGTTGTTGAACGGCTGAGGTTTAGCTATGACGACAACAGATAAAATAAAGGTTCCATCTGAAGAGAGACCTGCGATCGCTTATCAGATAAAGTGTTGTTGCAACGCCTCCTATATAGGAGAAACGGGCAACACTTTATTTCACAGGTTCCATGAACATCTGGCCAGCCTATCACGTTACAAGAACGCAGCGGAAAGACTCAAAGGGGTACAGACTAGACGACGAGGTCGTCCCCAATCGTCGGATCCTAAGAAGATTATGGAGGAATCTATTCGCGGGTCAACGGTTGTCGAACATTCCTCTCAATTTTCGTACAACCTCGTACCGCAAATACTATGTTGCGAGAGCCTGTTTGCACGACGTAAAATTAAGGAGGCTCTATACATTCGACATAACACCTCCATGAATCGTGACAAAGGGATGGAAATCAGCCAGGTGTGGACTAATCTAATTAGTCGCACCGGATGCTGCTCCACCCCTCCTTGAACTGTTCGCCGACTTTCGCAACAGGGTTCTTGACCATACAGAACGCTTATTTATTCTCTTACGCGAATAACATCTCGCCTTTACGTCGCTGAAGACGGAACAAGGCTGTTCCGAAAGCTTCGAAATGTACGTTGTCTGTCTGTTTTTCGCCAACAAATACCACCTAACCAACCGCTGGTTAAGGTGTCGTTTTTGAAGTGGTTTCAGACTCAGTGCATTGCGACAACGGGAACCTGAGCCGTTAAACAACAGCATATAGCCAAGTTGTTCCTATTACTGCTGATACAATGCGCAACGTAATCGAAGACTACTTAGTGGCTACTGGTGCAATTACAGCTGGGGATGCGAAACCAGTTAGGTTTGGTAAGAGGAAATCAAATGTTGCACCAAGCATGTTTTCAGCATATGACCTCGTTTGTGCTACAATTGGTGGCCCGAGTTCAAGTCAGTTTTTCAATACTGCAGAAAACTGGGCATTATTCATTTACCACGAATCTAACACCGGCCTTGATGCAAGTGCGTATGCGTGCCTAGACACGCCAACTAGCTGTGATCATACTGCCGAACGTAACCAAGAAAACGAAGCTATCCTCGCATTCATCATTGAGAGAGCAAACGAGTTGGTTAGGACTTATGATGCAGATTGAATAGCAAGCAGGAAAAAAAGAAGAAACTAGGGATTAACAAAATTCATAAAAACGGCATTCGATCGTTAAAACAAGTCAAAAATATGGCAAACTGAACATACACTATTAATGGGGGCAATAAGTGAAACTGGCTTCTACCGACAACTTATGGCGGAGAAAGAACTTTCCGTTTATTTTTATGTTTTTGAGCTCTGGCTAAATATATGTTGGCATGCGCTAGATGCTCTAACATTTCCCGCCAAATTATTTTCCTAAACTGTACGAAAACGTGTACTGTAAGTAAGAACAAAAGGTCAGGTTGATTTTCCCGCGTTAAGCATTGATCCTTGCTACTTACCGTCTAAATATCCCCAGCCTGTCACAAAACACTGGAGTCCGCCAGAAGGTAAATCTTCATTCGAAGAAGGTAGGCAAACTCCTTGGATGATATCATTGTACATGACGTTTCGTTCAAGCTTTAAAAGTGCAACATCTTCGAGACTACTGTACTGATGATAATGGCCAGTCGTCAATCCAATAACATTTAGCTTCAGCGCGGTTTCATTGAGAGTGGAGAGATCATGAACTCCAAGGTAAACAGACACGTGACTTGAATTTGCCACAGGAACGCCGACGTACTTGCCTCTGTGAATTACTTGTCATTAATTCAGAAAAATGACTGCGGCGATTTCAGCATTTACTAATATTAATACATTGCACTGCAAGCTCCTTACATTTCAGGACCGATTGTACAGTAAGTAGAAAGTCGCATATCAGTAATTTCCTTGTTCATTAAAATGTGGCTCTTAGAGATGGTGTCATTTTTAGCATTCCTAGGTTGAGCAACTGAATATAATAACAGCTTGTATTCCCAAGTTTAATCTTCCTTGAAAATTAAACTGGTCACTATGCTCGGTCAGGTTACCATGCACGCATACATTTCTACAAGTTTGATTGCTCCACATCATCACATCTTTTGATGGGCTACTTTATTTTTAGAACTCCCAGAGTAAGTAAATTTCGTTGTCAGCAGTGCACGGCCCTTTGAAATCGCTTCAGCATAGGAATGAAACACTTGCGCTACTGAAAATATTAATAAATATAATGGAAGCATGAAAAAGCGTGCATTTAGGATTTAAGAACCAATGCTCACCTTACATTGAAGATACTGTTTCTACGAACGGGCGTTAGTTCTCATAACTGAAAATTACCTACGGAATGTTTCAATCCGTTGATGAGAAGAAGTACAGTTTCATTAGGGAAACTTTCTGGAACTAACCATTCCCGTCCTCAGCGCAAAACGTAATGGCAACGAAACCTTAAATCGGGATGTTTTTGGAAGTGTCCAATCAGGAAGGGGCCTTGGGTAAGGATAGACATATCCGGTTTGTTCACCCTTGACTCAGGGAGCAACAATTCGAAGAATGGACGATGAGGCCCCATAACTCGTCTACTTCCACTCCACTGTCCCTGCTTATAGTTGTGCTTTATTTTTCTCGTCACGAATTGGTTATCCACGCAAAGGACTTCAGGGTAGAGCGTACTCTGCCACAGCTGAAGTCTTCATGCATTGTGTCATTATCGTAGCAGGTTCCAAAGTTTGTGGTCTTCCTCTGTGCCTAGTCTGTGTACCCTCTGCCCTGCTCTTAGCATTTAGGTAACGTGTTAGGCAGTTACCAGCTATTTTTACTACGGGTTATTTCAACACCCAACATCTGATATCGGTGATGAAAGGCGTTGTGAGGTCTTTAGTTTACAGAGTAATAGGAATTTGTGATCCAGAATTTCGGGAAGAATTATCCCACATTACATGAGCAAATGTCCAAGTTTTAACACGGTATACCGCCCCGTTTTTTGTAGAAAAGCTTTTATTTCCATCAAAAAGCCTTTATCTAAGCTTTCGGGTACTACACCTGTACCCGTCTTCAGAGAAAACCAAATATGCCTACTGCCCAGCCAGTCAACGGTTCGGCAAGCCCTTCTGCTAGACCATCCGGGCTGGCGACATCAACTATCAGGTACTACTCTTGTACCCGTCAAGCCTCTGTCGCCCGCCCAGTCAGTCCTGCAGAGAGCGAGCATCCCCACCGACCGACCGGGACAGTGATACGACACCAAAATGAAACTTGGACATTTGAAAAATCCCCCCGTATTGGAATTAACTATTTTCACATTACATGAGCATTGAAAAATAATGACTATCCTACCAACTTATACGCTCCACCATTCGGGAGAGATTGAATCACGGATATATGACGCACAAGAGTACTACAAGCCCTATCACCTTTACTATACCGTATCTCAAAGGCCTGGGAGAGAAACTGATCAGACTGGGAAAATCAGTCAATTTCAGAATTTTCTTCAAAAGCGCACCAGATATTAGAGCTGTTCTCCGAAATGACAAGACCACCATTCCCTTGGAAGAAAGACCTGGAGTGGTCTACGCAGTAAAATGTGACTGTGGCGCAACCTACATTGAAGAAACTGGATATTCTATGAAACACCGTTTCAAGGAGCACATGAACTGCCTAGCACGTTACCTATCTGCTAAGAGCAGGGCAGAGGGTGCACAAACGAGGCGCAGAGGAAGACCACAAACTCTGGAACCTGCTACGATAATGATACAATGCATGAAAGCTCAGCTGTGGCAGAGCACGCGGCTACCTGCTCTAGTACGCTCTACCCTAAAGTCCTTTGCGTGGATAACCATTTCAGGACGAGAAAAATAAAGCACAACTATAAGCAGGACAGTGGAGTGGAAGTAGACGAGTTATGGGGCCCCATCGTCCATTCTTCGAATTGTTGCTCCCTGAATCAAAGATGAACAAACTGGATATACCTATCCTAACCTTCGTTTACGCATTAGGCGAAATGATGCTGACCACCTTACATAATTTCCCATCCTTATTTACCCAAGGCCCCTTCCTGATTGGACACTACCAAAACATCCCATTTTAAGGTTTCGTTGCCATTACGTTTTGAGGTGAGGACGGGAAAGGTTAGTTCCCGAAAGCTTCGCCAATAAAACCGCACTTCTTCTCATCAACGGGTTGAAACATTCCGTAGGTAATTTTCAATTATGAGAACAAATGATCACCTGCTAACATTAATGTTACACTTGAGCACTTTTGCAGAGTTGATGTCACCAGCGATTGTTCACGCGCTCGTTGACAGAGCTGAACGCAATGAGCTTGTGTCTCTTGGGTTTTGGAGGCAGGATTAGATTCAGCAAAAGGATTTGGTCGGCTGACCGTGCATGTATTGCATATGCCTACCATGCTGACAATTCTCCACTAAATGATATTCGAAGTGCATACGATGTTCTAATGAACGAAGCTCATACACATATGTGACGTCTCGCGCACGTGTCCTGCAATTTAACAGTGTTGGCTTGTCTGTGGTAAACCATACACTTCCCAGTGCCTACGACATTCTCACTCTGCAAGTCGCTAACGAGCCGACTGTCGCAACTGTGTCCAGGGTCGTGCCAGTTGGCGTTCCTGAAGATGTCGGATCGACAACTGACCTCCTAAATTTGTACGACAACGTTGCTCCCAGATGCCGATACATGGGAAGTCGTTATACTAAGCCAATTAAGACTTTTATGAAAGATCTGACTACTTCATTTGCCCTCAATAGTAGAATCATTAAGGCTGCTACGATCGCCTGCTATTTAAGTGCCAATGAAGGTGCTGGCGAGGACTTCTGGTGGATGTTCTGTGCATCATACGGTGTTATCGACGTAAAAGTTGTTCCTGTTGTAAAGGTCATGATTGATGTCGCAACTGCTCCTAAGCGCCTTGGCTCTCTCTTAGCTCGGCTCAGTCATCCAGTAGCTTTCTTCCCAAATGCAGCCCTGTGTGCAAATGTCTCAATGCTAGGCGCAGCTAGCCGTCTTGATCATTAGTCAACATTGACTGACCATATGGACATCGTTAGTTACCTGCGTGCGACAAGTCTGCTAGACATGGCTGCCAATATGGACGGTATCGGCAGTACTGTTCTCCACTACAAATGGAATTTGGCAAATTACAATACAATCAGCAGAGTTGGGACTTCGTTTGACATCAAAAACATGTCTGACTTTGTCAGCGCCTGTACTGCCTTGGCCAGCACTGTACCGGACACTTTCAAGAAAGAATTCATGACAGCTCTCGACATATGTGCAGAGCAGAAAGTTGATGTTTCTACTCTTGACGACCGAGAAGAAGTCCTGATGCTATTGAATGCTACCGATGCAGTAGCCTTACCCAATGATGAAACCGCGCAAACATTCAACACACTCGGACCTGGGTTTTACGTGCTCAATGAACAGCTGAGAAGAGCCCACAAAGCTGCTTACGACATTGCTCCAGAGTTCCCAACACCACGCGTGGGGTTCGCACGGCGCTTCAGCGAACTGATGAAAACCTGTAATCGGTCGCTTGCTGCCACTTCCACAATTATGTCCCAATTCAACGGCTACTCAAGAAAAGGCTATAGCATGAAGGTTTTTGACCAAATTGCAGCAGAAACTGATTCCATTGCAAATGAAGTTTTCATTGACGCTTTTGCCGCATATGATGCAATTGCTGCAGTAGTAAATCACAATAGGAACATTGTGTCATTTGAAGAAGAAGCACTCGATCTTATCTTGGGCTACAAGATGCTTACAAAGGAGGTCAACGTTGCATTGTGTTTCAAAGAAAATGTCGGACCTCCTACAAAGAAAATTGCTACAGCAACATACTGGATGGCTAGCGTGTATTGGTTCCACAGTCCTGCCGCCTGTGCTACTCTTGCAAGAGTTAGCGTTCAAGAACTCGCTAAAGCCCATCTTGCTGCCTCCAACAGAGCGCACTATAGAATGACCAAGCCCAATCCTGCCAAGCATGATCGCAATGTGTACTTCATGCAAGCAAGAATCTATGGAGTCTGCTCAGTTGTGTAATAGGCGTACAGCATGGCCCAATTATATTCGGTCCATCCTCAGTCTGTGCACCATTACGGTCAACAATCTCGACCCAACCATTGGTGATGCCACTTACGAATTAGCCGATGAGTACACCGCGAGCAACATTGACCCTCAAGCTATTGTGAGCGACTGGGCAGTCCAAATAGCGAGCCGGAAAAGGACTCTATTTGCGTTAGCCAAGTTGTTGAAAATTGGGTTTGTTGTAACGGGCTCAAATGTATTCACGCTGTTGTTGAACGGCTGAGGTTTAGCTATGACGACAACAGATAAAATAAAGGTTCCATCTGAAGAGAGACCTGCGATCGCTTATCAGATAAAGTGTTGTTGCAACGCCTCCTATATAGGAGAAACGGGCAACACTTTATTTCACAGGTTCCATGAACATCTGGCCAGCCTATCACGTTACAAGAACGCAGCGGAAAGACTCAAAGGGGTACAGACTAGACGACGAGGTCGTCCCCAATCGTCGGATCCTAAGAAGATTATGGAGGAATCTATTCGCGGGTCAACGGTTGTCGAACATTCCTCTCAATTTTCGTACAACCTCGTACCGCAAATACTATGTTGCGAGAGCCTGTTTGCACGACGTAAAATTAAGGAGGCTCTATACATTCGACATAACACCTCCATGAATCGTGACAAAGGGATGGAAATCAGCCAGGTGTGGACTAATCTAATTAGTCGCACCGGATGCTGCTCCACCCCTCCTTGAACTGTTCGCCGACTTTCGCAACAGGGTTCTTGACCATACAGAACGCTTATTTATTCTCTTACGCGAATAACATCTCGCCTTTACGTCGCTGAAGACGGAACAAGGCTGTTCCGAAAGCTTCGAAATGTACGTTGTCTGTCTGTTTTTCGCCAACAAATACCACCTAACCAACCGCTGGTTAAGGTGTCGTTTTTGAAGTGGTTTCAGACTCAGTGCATTGCGACAACGGGAACCTGAGCCGTTAAACAACAGCATATAGCCAAGTTGTTCCTATTACTGCTGATACAATGCGCAACGTAATCGAAGACTACTTAGTGGCTACTGGTGCAATTACAGCTGGGGATGCGAAACCAGTTAGGTTTGGTAAGAGGAAATCAAATGTTGCACCAAGCATGTTTTCAGCATATGACCTCGTTTGTGCTACAATTGGTGGCCCGAGTTCAAGTCAGTTTTTCAATACTGCAGAAAACTGGCATTATTCATTTACCACGAATCTAACACCGGCCTTGATGCAAGTGCGTATGCGTGCCTAGACACGCCAACTAGCTGTGATCATACTGCCGAACGTAACCAAGAAAACGAAGCTATCCTCGCATTCATCATTGAGAGAGCAAACGAGTTGGTTAGGACTTATGATGCAGATTGAATAGCAAGCAGGAAAAAAAGAAGAAACTAGGGATTAACAAAATTCATAAAAACGGCATTCGATCGTTAAAACAAGTCAAAAATATGGCAAACTGAACATACACTATTAATGGGGGCAATAAGTGAAACTGGCTTCTACCGACAACTTATGGCGGAGAAAGAACTTTCCGTTTATTTTTATGTTTTTGAGCTCTGGCTAAATATATGTTGGCATGCGCTAGATGCACTAACATTTCCCGCCAAATACAGTAGGGTATCCATTATCCGGAATTCCGAAATCCGGAGTAGTCCAAAATCCGGAACTTTGTAGCGCTTACATGACGTCACTTACATGACGTCACAGGCGCAAATGACATTTTGCGACGTATCTTTTGCACGATAATCTGGGACGCCTGTAAATCATCGTAACACAGTAACACATTCGTTGGTCAGGTATGCTTAGGTATGCGAACAGCCTCCCTTCGGAGTCCATTAGTAAACTAGAAGAAGTAGACATCGAGGAAGTGCTTAACATAGATAACGAAGCTCCGACCGCTTTTTCCCTGACGGATGGCGAAACAGCTGAAATGGTCTTGAATGATTGTGAACATAATCGCAGTGACGACGAAGAGGACGTCGTGAGCACCGCAAAAAGGGTTTCCACACAGGAGACAGTGAAAATGTGTGACAAGCTTATTGAAGCACTAGAGCAACGTGCGTTCATGACAGAGCACGACATCATGGCAATCAAGGAAAAGCTTCTACAACAAACACCACGATTAACCAGGCAGATCACCTTAAGCGAAGCGTTCAAAAACGTCACCGAGCAGAGAGCTTCGACGTCCGCGGAAGGCGCGCCCGATAATTAAAAGAAGCTACTAATTTCCTAGATAAACTGCTTGAGATTACCTACAACCTCTACCTGCGCCAGTAAATGGATTTTCTACTTGGGTTCGGCCCAAACCTTAGCACTTACTTATGTATACGTATTCGTAGAAATGCACAAGGTACGCTGTAGGAACGCAGCTATGTACTAACAGTGTACTGGTGGCTCAATAACTTCAAGGCATTCCACATATTCCAAAGTCCGGAAAATTCCGAAATCCGGAATACCCCCGGTCCCGAGCATTCCGGATAATGGATACCCTACTGTAATTTTCCTAAACTGTACGAAAACGTGTACTGTAAGTAAGAACAAAAGGTCAGGTTGATTTAGTCCCGCGTTAAGCATTGATCCTTGCTACTTACCGTCTAAATATCCCCAGCCTGTCACAAAACACTGGAGTCCGCCAGAAGGTAAATCTTCATTCGAAGAAGGTAGGCAAACTCCTTGGATGATATCACTGTATATGACGTTTCGTTCAAGCTTTAAAAGTGCAACATCTTCGAGACTACTGTACTGATGATAATGGCCAGTCGTCAATCCAATAACATTTAGCTTCAGCGCGGTTTCATTGAGAGTGGAGAGATCATGAACTCCAAGGTAAACAGACACGTGACTTGAATTTGCCACAGGAACGCCGACGTACTTGCCTCTGTGAATTACTTGTCATTAATGGATGACATTTATTCAGAAAAATGACTGCGGCGATTTCAGCATTTACTAATATTAATACATTGCACTGCAAGCTCCTTACATTTCAGGACCGATTGTACAGTAAGTAGAAAGTCGCATATCAGTAATTTCCTTGTTCATTAAAATGTGGCTCTTAGAGATGGTGTCATTTTTAGCATTCCTAGGTTGAGCAACTGAATATAATAACAGCTTGTATTCCCAAGTTTAATCTTCCTTGAAAATTAAACTGGTCACTATGCTCGGTCAGGTTACCATGCACGCATACATTTCTACAAGTTTGATTGCTCCATATCATCACATCTTTTGATGGGCTACTTTATTTTTAGAACTCCCAGAGTTAGTAAATTTCGTTGTCAGCAGTGCACGGCCCTTTGAAATCGCTTCAGCATAGGAATGAAACACTTGCGCTACTGAAAATATTAATAAATATAATGGAAGCATGAAAAAGCGTGCATTTAGGATTTAAGAACCAATGCTCACCTTACATTGAAGATACTGTTTCTACGAACGGGCGTTAGTTCTCATAACTGAAAATTACCTACGGAATGTTTCAATCCGTTGATGAGAAGAAGTACAGTTTCATTAGGGAAACTTTCGGGAACTAACCATTCCCGTCCTCAGCGCAAAACGTAATGGCAACGAAACCTTAAATCGGGATGTTTTCGGTAGTGTCCAATCAGGAAGGGGCCTTGGGTAAGGATAGACATATCCGGTTTGTTCACCCTTGACTCAGGGAGCAACAATTCGAAGAATGGACGATGAGGCCCCATAACTCGTCTACTTCCATTCCACTGTCCCTGCTTATAGTTGTACTTTATTTTTCTCGTCACGAATTGGTTATCCACGCAAAGGACTTCAGGGTAGAGCGTACTCTGCCACAGCTGAAGTCTTCATGCATTGTGTCATTATCGTAGCAGGTTCCAAAGTTTGTGGTCTTCCTCTGTGCCTAGTCTGTGTACCCTCTGCCCTGCTCTTAGCATTTAGGTAACGTTTTAGGCAGTTACCAGCTATTTTTACTACGGGTTATTTCAACACCCAACATCTGATATCGGTGATGAAAGGCGTTGTGAGGTCTTTAGTTTACAGAGTAATAGGAATTTGTGATCCAGAATTTCGGGAAGAATTATCCCACATTACATGAGCATTGAAAAATAATGACTATCCTACCAACTTATACGCTCCACCATTCGGGAGAGATTGAATCACGGATATATGACGCACAAGAGTACTACAAGCCCTATCACCTTTACTATACCGTATCTCAAAGGCCTGGGAGAGAAACTGATCAGACTGGGAAAATCAGTCAATTTCAGAATTTTCTTCAAAAGCGCACCAGATATTAGAGCTGTTCTCCGAAATGACAAGACCACCATTCCCTTGGAAGAAAGACCTGGAGTGGTCTACGCAGTAAAATGTGACTGTGGCGCAACCTACATTGAAGAAACTGGATATTCTATGAAACACCGTTTCAAGGAGCACATGAACTGCCTAGCACGTTACCTATCTGCTAAGAGCAGGGCAGAGGGTGCACAAACGAGGCGCAGAGGAAGACCACAAACTCTGGAACCTGCTACGATAATGATACAATGCATGAAAGCTCAGCTGTGGCAGAGCACGCGGCTACCTGCTCTAGTACGCTCTACCCTAAAGTCCTTTGCGTGGATAACCATTTCAGGACGAGAAAAATAAAGCACAACTATAAGCAGGGACAGTGGAGTGGAAGTAGACGAGTTATGGGGCCCCATCGTCCATTCTTCGAATTGTTGCTCCCTGAATCAAAGATGAACAAACTGGATATACCTATCCTAACCTTCGTTTACGCATTAGGCGAAATGATGCTGACCACCCTACATAATTTCCCATCCTTATTTACCCAAAGCCCCTTCCTGATTGGACACTACCAAAACATCCCATTTTAAGGTTTCGTTGCCATTACGTTTTGAGGTGAGGACGGGAAAGGTTAGTTCCCGAAAGCTTCGCCAATAAAACCGCACTTCTTCTCATCAACGGGTTGAAACATTCCGTAGGTAATTTTCAATTACGAGAACAAATGATCACCTGCTAACATTAATGTTACACTTAGCCTTTCAGAAGTAAGACTCAATGGGCATCAGTAAGACTCACTTGCTACGCCAACGCTTGAAGCGAAATTTGATTTCTTCTGTTATTTCATAGCTTGCCGTGAGTACTCTGCTATAACAAGAAGTGATCACTTGAAAAATATGGCTTCGTACAGGCTCGTGTAATCTCACTACTTCCTTCTTCTTTACCTGTGAGGAAAGAATTTTTCCTTGGGTCACTTACCCAAATACGACGTAACTTTCAGGAGAACTGACTCCCGTCCTCAGCGCCAGAAATGAACAGGTAGGTGCAGATTGTGCGTCTTATAAAAAAGGGTTGAGGTCATGTAAACATATTTTAGTCAAACACTGGAATCAATGCAATTCGTAAGAGCAAGGTGGAAAACAGTGATGACGTCATTTGTTTTGATCGTCCAAAAATCGATGGCTCCTGTTCCTTGTTGTTCGGCTTTTCGGTTCTTTGTTGCCGTGTTCTTCAATAAAGAACGGTTCTTTGTCTTCACGGTGAAGACCAAGAGCAAATCAAAACCTGGCGTGCGTGGCATACCTAATCAAATGCAGTTGTTCGGCTAAGTGTATTGGTGAATCAGGGAACTCACTAGTCCAGCGGTTAAATGAACGCATGAAGTGCCTCACAAGGTACAGGAGCGCTAAGGACCGACTGGAAGGGCACATAAACACAAGGAGAGGACGCCCTCAAACAGTTGACCATCCAATGCAATAGATCAAGCCCTAAGAGCATCGGCAGTGGCTGAACACGCTTCCACTTGCTCAGGGCTTTTAGAAGGACAGGTTCTCTATCATGAACAACATCACCTAAGGCGGAAAATTAAAGAAACCCTTTACATTAGGCACAACCAGACCATCAACAGAGACCGAGGAATAGACGTCAGTGACATCTGGTACCAAATAGTTACCTCCGCCCAATGCTGTCGTATTGCATGTGACTAACAATTCCTTCCATCCACTGGATAGGATTTTATAAGCCTTTCAGGAAGAAGCCTCAATCAAACATTAACAATCCTGAACAAACCGGAGAAGACCAAAATTCCAAAAGTAGAAAAAGGAAGAAAGAAATAGGAGAGAACCGAAAAGCCGAACAACAAGGAAGAGGAGCCATCGATTTTTGGACGATCAAAACAACTGAGGTCATCACTGTTTTCCACCTTGCTCTTACGAATTGCACTGATTCCAATGTTTGACTAAAATACGTTTACATGATCTCAACCCTTTTTATAAGACGTACAATCCGCACCTACCTGTTCATTTCTGACGCTGAGGACGAGAGTCGGTTCTCCCGAAAGCTAAGTCGTGTTTGGGTAAGTGACCCAAAATTAAAATTCTTTCCTCACAAGCGACACGAAAAGAAGAAGTAATGAGAACAAGAAGTGATGGCTATATTAGTATTCAAATAAAATCATTAAGTTTCATCAGAACTTCCTTAAGCAACTTCTTTCCGCTATTTCTGATCAGTAAGCCTGTGAGTACACAAGGAACGCACTACCAAAACATCAATGAGCAGCTTTTTATAAAAAGTATGAACAACACGAAACGCACAGATACGCGGACCTACCAGAAGGCGGTAGTACATTTTAAGTGCAAGTGCACATCCAGCGTATTAAACCTATTTTAGTACGCTCAGTT
>CBXJ02000723.1:0-11814 GCA_000612645.2 Trichuris muris
TCGGCTTGAGCGTCCGTTGTCGATGTTTTGCAAATATGTTGGAATTGCATTTCTTCGAGTCAGCAGTGCTTTCTTTGTTCATCCTTAAAGTTGGCACTTTTGTTCTTCTTTTTCCAATTCGTAATCGCCCATTCATCGCGTTTTGACGCCCCTACGGGAACGTGAAGTTGTTTCAGCGCCATTTGGTGGCATTGCTTTTGGTTGCTCGCATTTGCGGATCTACATTCGCATGTGTCTTATAGAAATGGCCTTTCTACGGTAAGAAGGATCGGTGATGGCCGATAGTGGACAAAAGGTTGGCCATCAACAAGGGCGCTCCAGTGTTGGCACTTGGCCGACCACGTGGTCTGAGTCAGCCTTCTTCCTGTTCAATGTGCTTGTTGTTGGGAGCCTAATTCTGGTTAGCATTTATAAACCGGTCTCCGTTTCTTCGTGCGACTTGCTGTACGGAATTGTTGAGCCGGACATCCAGTTTAGCAATACACGCGACACCGCAGAAACCGCCGACGATCAGCTGGACAATGCTTATAGGATTGTGGTAATCTCGGATTTGGACCACGATAGCAAAAAGGCGGCTGAATCGCATAAGTGGATGAGCGTCCTGCAGGCAGGCACTCTTCATCTCAGCGCAGACAGGTCATCAGCAGATGTATCCTGGGACGCTGCCCATACCGTATTGGAGGGTAGCATGTCTCAAAACGGCAGAGCAATGGAACTTTCCGATTTGAAGGTCTTCAATGGACGCATGTTGTCCGTTGATGATCGGACGGGTTTCGTCTACGACATTGTAAATGGCACGGTAGCGATACCATGGGTATTTCTTGCCGACGGCGACGGTCAGCAGGCGAAAGGTTTCAAAGCTGAATGGATGGCAGTGAAGGATGAGAACTTATTCATCGGTGGCATTGGTGAGCTGCGGTAATTGTTTCTTGCCATCAATGAACTTCTCTGGCAACAGGCAAAGAATGGACCACAGTGGACGGCCGATACGTAAGTGATGATCCATTTTGGGTAAAGATAGTCGATCGTGCAGGACGCGTCAAACATGTGAACTGGAAGACGGCATACTTAAAGCTGCGGGAAGCTGTCGGAATTAAATATCCAGGTTGACGTAGGCTCTATCTTCTTCATTAACGTAAATATTTCTAGGTTATATGATTCACGAATCAGCCCAATGGTCGGTCGACCATTCACAGTGGTTCTTCCTTCCTCGCAGGGCTTCCAAGAAGCCGTACTCGGAGTCGGAGGATGAGCACAGAGGTGTGAAAAGGTTTCCCCGCTTTCCAAGACGCCGCTACTTTCACTTTCAGCCACTAACGTTCTTCTGAGAGCCGACGCTTGCTTTCAAGAAGTTTCGGTTACCTATGTTGGGCCGCTGTCAGCGACTCGCGGCTTTTCCGCCTTCCAATTTATACCAGCGACCGGTGACTCTCTAATCGTGGCCGTTAAGTCCGAGGAAACGGCGGGCATTGTCAATTCATATTTGACCGTCTTTGGAGTTGACGGTCGCATTTTGCTCTCCGACAGTGCTATTCCGGGAAATTTTAAATTTGAGGGGATTGAATTGATTTAGCGACTTTTCAGAAAGCTGTTGTTTCGTCTCGACGGCTCCTTGTCAATTCGTAATTCCTGTGCAAACGTCGTAGTCCAACGGACAGATTCTCCGGTTACTTTTTCCTGCTGCTGAACGTGAAACGAAAACGAGGAGTCGCGGGTCCGCTGCCTAACTTTTGATTGAACGCATGGGCAATACATTTTGATGCGTTTGATTGCGATGACGTTGCAGCGCGTTTTGTTGAATGGTAGTGTAGGGGAGAGCTGGTTCACACGACACCTTTATTCTTCCGAATACCGTACAGTAAGTGTGTAAAAAGATGTGCAGGGAAAATGATGTGCAGGGAAAATGATGTGCGAGTACGCTCGCTACATTGCTCCCCGGCGAGAATGCACTTGAGAAAAGCGCTAAGGGTCGAGCAGAGTAAGAGGGAGGAAAGGAAAAAAAAATTTTATGAGTCAACATAAGCGGGCTTGAGGCGATCGATGGACACACTCTGGGTCTTGCCATTCACGTCCAGAAGAAAGTACTTGGCTCGTTTGGAGAGCACTTTGAAAGGCCCGCGGTAGCGCGGTTGCAGTTGGTTGCCGGATACCTCACAACGCACGAAAACGTTGCCGGCGGATTGAAGCTTGCTGTCGATGTGATATGGCCGAGCAGGTAGCTCCCGTGGAGGTACCGGTCGTAAGGACGCCATTGTACGTCTGATTGAGTCTGCGAACCCATTGATGTCAACTTGTTCGACCGGCTTGGGTTCGAAAAACTGACCAGGCAAGCGTAGTGCGGCTCCGTAAACCAATTCGGCCGTGCTGCAACCGATATCCCGTTTCAACGCTGCTCTCAGGCCCAGCATGATGAACGGAAGTCGCTTTGCCCAGTTGCTTCGATCCCCAGTGGCAATTATGGCCGCTTTGACCTGACGGTGCAATCGTTCCACGAGACCATTCGCGATGGGGTGATAGGCCGTGGTCCGAGTTCGCTTGCAACCGAGCACTTTCATCAGTTGCTGCCAAACATGTGACTCGAATTGGCGGCCGCGATCCGTTGTGACAGTTGCTGGTACCCCGAAACGAGCAATCCATCCACTGACGAAAGCAGTAGCAACTGTGTCTGCTGTGATGTCGCGTAGTGGTATGGCCTCCGGCCAGCGAGTGAAACGATCCACGCAGGTAAGTAGGTAACGATAGCCTTGAGAAATCGGAAGTGGACCCACAAGATCAACGTGGATATGCTCGAAGCGTCCCCCCCGGTTGGGGAAAGGCTTGAAGCGGCGCGACGTTGTGCTTTGTGACCTTAGACTGTTGACAAGTCAAACAAGCTCGTGTCCAGTTTCGTATGTCCCGGTTCATTGACGGCCATAAAAAACGTTTGGTAATCAGATCTTGCGTTGCATTGACTCCCGGATGAGCCAATGAGTGCAATGAGAGAAAAACCGTGCGACGGAACTGCTGGGGGACAAAAGGCCGAGGAGATCCAGTCGACATGTCGCAGACGAGAGAGTCCCTGGACATGGGTAAAACGATGGACTGAAAGGAAAACATTGGAGAGGCACGAAGTTGCCTGAGCTCTTCGTCATCGGTCTGTGCGGCGGCGATCTCGTGGAATGGAATCGGAGAGAACTCAATGGTATTGATACCGTTGCTGTTGATCCTTGAAAGTGCATCCGCAACAGGGTTGCATCTGCCTTCCACATGGCGTATGTCGGAAGTATACTGCAGAATAAAGTCCCAGTGGCGGGCTTGCATAGGCGAGTGCCGGTCATGGGTTGCAGACGATGCGAATGCAAGAGGTCGGTGATCAGTGATAACGTGAAAACGCCTGCCTTCGATGAAATAACGAAAGTGCTTTATGGCAAGATAGATGGCCAAAAGCTCACGGGCGTATGTGCTGTACCGCCTTTCAGCCGGTTTGAGGGTTTTGGAGAAAAAGGAGAGAGGTCTCCACTCGTCACCGACTTTCTGCTGCAAAACGGCTCCCACCGCTGACTCTGAGGCATCTACCATGATAGCAGTTTCAGCGTCTGGAACCGGATGAAAAAGCAGGGTTGCATGAGCAAGAGCCTCCTTTGATTGGCAAAATGCCATATTCTGCTCGTCGGTCCAATTCAGCTCTTTGAGCTTTCCTTGGTCTGTAAGCATTTTGTGAAGCGGTTGAACAATCCCAGCGCAGGCAGGGATGAAACGGTGATAGAAATTGATCATGCCCAAGTACCGCCTGAGTTGTCGGATACAAGTGGGCCTAGGAAAATCTCGTAACATCCTTACCCTGTTGTTAGTGGGTTTGATGCCACTGCTGTCCAACTCGTGACCCAAAAACTCCAAATGAGAAACAAGAAATTGGCATTTTTGTAAATTTAAAACCAGACCATTAGCCGAGAGTCGTTGAAAAACTTGTTCTAAATGTAGCAGATGCTCCTCCTGGGTGGCGCTTGCGATGAGAATGTCGTCCACATAAGCGAAGCAGAAGGACAATCCCCTGAACACGGTATCAATGAAACGCTGAAAGGTCTGAGAGGCGTTTCGGAGACCGAAAGGCATCCGCAAGAATTCGAACAGACCAAACGGGGTGATTATAGCTGTTTTTTGCACGTCTGGCGGATTTAACGGAATTTGATGATACGCATCCTTAAGGTCCAGTTTGGTAAAAATGGTAGCTCCGTGGAGGCCGTGGGTGAAATCATGAATGTGCGGCAACGGATATCGATCCGCTGTCGTAATTCTATTGAGAGCTCGATAATCGCCGCAGGGGCGCCAGACATTTGGAGACTTCTTGTGCACCATGTGCAGTGGAGAGGCCCACACACTGTTAGAAGGGCGTATAATGCCACGCTGTAAGAGTCGGTCGAATTCCGCGCGAGCTGCTTCCATGCGTTCAGGCGGAAGACGGCGGGGACGAGCGTGGACAGGAGACCCAACTGTTGCAATACAATGCCGCACAGCATGTGTGCAAGCACTGAGGGTGTCAGACGAGGATGTAATGGTTGGGAATTTGCGAAGCAACTCAACTATGCACGTTGGCTGAGCGACCGAGAATGTACCGTGCGTAGAGCTGGCGGTGGAAGAGAAACCACGGACGACGGTGCCAGTTGGAGGGTGCAGTAATGTCAAACTGTCCATTCGTATGTGGAAGCCGTAATGCTGCAGGAAATCAGCGCCAATTACAGCCTGCTGTACTCGAGCTACCAGAAAGTTCCACTGGAGCGGTTTGCTGAGGCCAAAGTGAACAGAGAGCTGAATCGTACCAAAAGTCGAGATAGAAGTGCCATTGGCAGCCTGAAGGATGGGGATACTATCAGGTCGCTGTTTCTTTGGCAGTGCTGCAACTGGAAAGAGACTGACGGCCGCGCCTGAGTCGACAAGGAAACGACGTGAGGAGAGCTGATCGGAGACGAAAAGGAGGCGACCAGGGGCAGTAGTGCCAGCAACATGGGTCGCCGTCATGAGCTGGGTGCTTCGTTTCCCGAAAAATCACACGGCTGCGTACACTTCTTGGCTGACCTGCCAAAGCGTCTGTGATACCAACAGAGCTGCGTAGAAGGAGTGTCCGTGTGGGTGTGACGACGGGTTGAAGGCGCCTGGCGACTGGTAGCTATTGTCAACTGCTCGATCGTGCGCTGCAGTTCAGCAATCTGCATCTGCAGTTGCTGCATCTCGCTATTCTTCGACGAGACCGTGTTGACAGTAGTCATTGGCAATGCTTCAACAACGCGATCAGCAATCGCAGCAATCGTGTCTAGCGGTAACTGTGCACAGGGTGCTAGAATTGCACGAGCTTGTGCTGGCAATCGTTGCAAGAACAGTTCGCTCAAAAAATCGTCATTTCCAGCGGGCACTGAATCAGTTATGAGTTGGCGCATATGACGCAATAGCTGTGACGGGCATCGATCGCCCAACTCGTCTGCGTTGAGTAATTGCTGAATGCGTGTATGTCGTGGCACAGAAGTCCTTCGAATAAGAGCTTCTTTAAGCTTGTCATAGGGCGCATCGGTAGGCGGTGTCAGAACTAGGTCACGCACCTCAGAGGCGATCTCGAAGGGAAGGGATGCCACCACGTAGTCAAATCTCGTTCTTTGCGCCGAAATTCGGCGAGCTCCAAATTGAGCGTCCACTTGACAGAACCACAGTGAGGGGTCATCGGTCCAGAATGGAGGCAGCTTGAGAGCCACAGCAGACATGCTGAGGTCTGAGGGCAGCTCAGCGACTGACATGGCTGTGGTTTGCGTGAAGTGGACAGTCGTGGAGGATGATACGGCCACTCGAGGCACCAAATGTAGGGGAGAGCTGGTTCACACGACACCTTTATTCTTCCGAATACCGTACAGTAAGTGTGTAAAAAGATGTGCAGGGAAAATGATGTGCAGGGAAAATGATGTGCGAGTACGCTCGCTACAGTAGAAAGAGCGCAAATTTCGTTGAGTCTATACGATTATAAATTTGCTATTATTAAACGTGGCTTATGCCCTTACGACTTCGCCAACGGTAAGCCAGCGAAAGGTCACGCGAGGTGGTTATTGTGAGTTCCCTTATAAGAGCATGGTAGGAGAGCACTTGTCATGAATCATGATTGCATAGGTTAAGCAGCGATCGTAGCGCTTTGTTCAGCGTATGATTTTCTGTCTTAAATTGCCGCGTTTAACAATCGCATTCTTCCAAACGTTGAAAAGAAGTTATACGAATTTTGCTCGTCCATGAAAGAGTGTTATTGACCACTTTGAACCTGCAAATCATGCAGTTACCCAATGGCGGGTTTCTAATGCCCTCCTCCTTGTTGCAAAACCTTAAAGGGGTCCATATCGGGTGAGCACTAAGAATTATTTTCCTTTTAAGGTTAGCAGACAATAAAAACGTTTCATGCCATGTGAGAAGCGTCGGCGCATCTGAAGTGAAACTGCACCGATTGATTGCTGCAAGTTGATTAGCAGCTTCTGTCGCTGAAGTATTATTTAATTTTGTATTTGGAAAGGACAGTGAACGGGTCTATGTCAGTTCTGTCTCTCTCTTTCTAATCATGTTTGGGAGTGGAGCAGCGTAGTTCATTCATAGAACATAAGTGAACGGTACTCGGAAATTGCAACGTTGGCTTAGTAATCCTGAGCCGAATACTCAAGCAGCACTCTCCTCCTCTGCTTTCGTGTACTTCCAGCTGGTTCTCTCGAGTTCAAAAAGAGCTTTACCGAAAGCAGCTTACTGAACCTAATTGCAGTAAGCACTTAGCAGCTGTTCCTATAACCCTAACGTAAAGTAGTTCTTTCGTTGGACAATCTCGCGCCAGTATTGGCGTTAAATCTCGTTGAAATAACATGAATACTGCTGAAAAAGAGTATACTGTACAGAAAAAGGACGCTGTGCTTTAACGCGCATGAACCATTCGCTACGAAAGGACTGACTCATCAACAGCAGTGCAGCGATGTTACCAGTTGAACTGAGTAGGCAGAAAAGTGGTTGGCGGACAAACGAAATTGTTTGAACGCCGAGGACCTGAACCTGCGTGCCAACAAGGAAAACGATAATACGGCATTTGGCCTCCTCAGCGCGCTGCCGATCGTGCAACCACTGGAAGTCAATTTCCTTCAATGCAAACAGGCCGTCGCCTTCCCGGAAAGCAAGTTCACAAGTTGTTCGCTTCGCCGTTTTTGATCGTTCGCCTCGATGGCCAGCGTTGTGTGGCGCAAGCTTCAGCACCACAACAAGCGCGCAACCAAATTTCGCTTCACCGCCCGATTTCGCGAATTGGTCATTGAATGCTGCCCCACGTGGCAGCCGGCCGCGGTCTGCGTTGCGTGGGTCCATCGCAAGCGTCGTTACGTCTCCAAGGTGAGCCGAGCGTTTGTTTACGCTATGCCCATGGATGAGTAGTTCAGAAATGCGCTTTTTGTCTTGTTTGGCCACCTCAGTGCAGCCTTCTTTGCGCTGCTTCGCGGACGGCCGTGACCTCGCTTTTTGGGGCACGCTGAAAAGTTGTACTCCTTCCAGTGAGACTCCTTTCCCAACGTCCAGTCTGGTTTTCCTTCGTCAATGCTAGTAATTGACTTTTACGAACCGATTTGTCATGTTGCAGATGGTCCATGAGGAGATGCGACGGTCGTCTCCGCGGAGACGTTCCCTAGGCAGAACTTGTTTTTTCGCCGTCCGTCTGTTCATCTCTCGCAGGGCAAAGTTTTCGTTATCTTTGCGTTTTCATTGATCGATTTATCTTCTTAGCGATACTGCGTAGTCGACCGCAAAAGCGAACATGTAGCAGTCCTTTAACTTTGCCGCATGACTCAGGTTTCTGGAGCCATTCGATTGCTATTTGCCTAGTGTTGCAATGCATATCAGATTCCCACGGTTGTGCGGTGTACTTTCGTTCGCAGATCGCGCTAAATGTTCCGTCCGCGTTATTACGTTTGCTCGATGCGGAAAGAGATTAAATACGCCATTAGCGCTTTGCATAGGTATGGCTACCATATATCTGATGTGCAGGTAACATTACATTTTCGCGCTACATACTCCAGTTGCGGTGTTAGTACTTTGTCATAAGCGCTGCGCGTTTCTGATTCTTGTCGCTTAGTGGCATAACCTCGTTTCTACTACTCCTGAACTGTAACATTGGTGGCAATCACGTATGTTGGCTGGTTCACTGTTTGGTGTTTCAGGTTAGCAACTGGGAACCTTCGATAACGAATCCCTACTGCGGCATCATATTATGGCCTGTTCAGAGCAGCGAAGCTTTAGAAATAATAACAACTCTGTACCGCGATCAGCGTGCGGAAGAATTCGACGACAAGGAATGGACGTTTGTTGTGGAAGAGGTGGCGAATTCGGGACGTCGATTCCGTCCGATTGCGTCGGCCAAACTGAACCTTCGCATGTTTGCCAACCAAGCTCCGGGATGTCTGACCGAGCTTAAGCTGCAAATGAGGCCGTTGCGGGAGTCGTTGCGCAAGTGTACTCTGCAATTGCTGCTCAGCTGCACCATTCTAAAGGAGGGAGCCGCAATTGATGACGACATGCGCAGCTTGGCGAGCATTCTGTCCGCACAGCCGGCGAAGGTGGGTCCAGCAGAAAGTTGCGCAGTTGTTAAGGAACCGTGCTTTCGCAGGACATCGGTGATCTGCACGATTTTGACGACGAGTTCGGAAGCCACGGTTCAATGACGTTGCCGGTCGCTCAGCACGCAGAAGCGGCGACTCGTCCATCTACCAATGGTTTCATTGACGAACGATGGAGATTGCAAGTTGCCGAGGTTGTCAACGAAATTGGCGCGTTGGAGAAGATTCCATCAACGGAAGTTGTAGCTTCGCGTAAGCTTTCTAGTACCATACGGTTCGGTTATTGTTGGGCCATTGTTGCTTTGTGCATTGAGTTGCCATAAAGGCTAATTCACTTTTCGTCTTCAGACGCCGTTCCATCCAATAATGACAGTTTTAAATCGACGTGCGGAGCCGAATTTCAAGGGCGAACCGAATCTCCCAAATTTGGTCAGAAGTCCGTCATGGCGGGACATTATCACGAATCGACCGACGCTGCTCGGCAACCAATGATGACTTCGACGCCAACGGAAACTCGGTCGTCATCCGGCTTCTTTGATAGTGTGCTTTCCAATTCGTTGGTAATTTCGTTTTCGCGTACGCGTTTGTGCGTCAACGTTTATATACGCAGCCGAAACGGGATTCTACTACGGCTAATGATTCCCAGGCAAGCGTAACGAGCCAAGATTTGCTGTCCTGGTGCCAAGAGACTTGCCGAGGTTACCGTGGCGTTCGCATTAGCAACTTCAGCAGCTCATGGAGGAATGGGGTTGCTTTTGCCGCTCTTATACATCGCTACAGACCGGATCTGATTGACTTCGACTCGCTCAGTCCGTCGGAAATCCGGGAAAACTGTCGTAAGGTATGGACGCCATTGGTTAAGAGTTCGTTCCTGTCTCTTCACGTTTGCAAATTACTTCAAGGCGTTCGACGCGGCCGCTCTCTTGAATGTGCCGCGTTTAATTGATCCAAATGATATGGTCATCATGACAATACCTGATAAAATAGCCGTCATGACGTACGTGTACAATTTGAAGGCCGCCTTGACCGGTACCTCTCCGGTAAATGATGCAGGTGAGCTAAATTCCATTCTCTCGTGAAATCATGACTACACTGCACTTACGGAATGTTTTCAACCCGTTAACACCAAAAAGCAAAAAACTTTACTGGCTGAGCTTTCGGGAATCGCCTTTTCCCGTCCTCCTAAGGCGATTCCCGAAAGCTCCGCCAATAAAGTCTTTTGCTTTTTGGTGTTAAGGGGTTGAAAACATTCCGTAAGTGCAGTGTAGTCATGAGAACTAACGCGCCCGTTCATAGATACAGCATTTTCAACATCTCTCGTGAAAACCATTATTTGCATAGACGGCTGTCTACTCAATAGCAATATTTAAATGTCTTTCCAAATGACTTGTTCCTTGTATTGTCAGTTTCGGTAAGCTTGCCTCATTCTCCTTGCCGTCTATTGCCAGTCTAAACTAACTACCGAGCGAAGCATTCCTGAAGAGTTGCGTATTGGTAAACAAACGACTGTGTGAAAAGAAAGAGGAGTTTGTTAGTTCTAATGCACTGATTAAGCAGTTGTTGGTGCGAACCTCATTTTCGTACGCTGCGAAAATATCCTTGCAGATTATATAGTCAGATCAGCTGGTTGCTTGCTTGTTATTGTTTTGCACGTGACAATAGTTCAGTAATAATATGAGTGCGCAGAACAACGCGTAGCGACCAACCGACACCGTAGGTTGCGTGTGGCGTTAATTTATCTGGTATTCAAAATGCGCAGCTGCATAGTAAAGCGCTGCGGACTCGTCCATTCTGAGACAGCTCTGCCATTGTAACTGGTCATTTCCATTTTCCAGCGCTTTCAATGTAGTTTTGATAGGAATGGCAGTTTTTCTCTGTTTAGACCAGTTTTCACTTGCCTTGTTTGAAATTTTCGAAAAAATTTACCTTCAGAGTTTAGCGCGAAAAATATGGATGGAACAAATTTGAAAGCCGTTTCATTTGTGAGAACATTTATTGATTGTTCTTTTTTACTCATTGTTTGAACGTTGCTCGCCTTTGAAGCGGCAGTAGGAATTTTGAAGGTTGCGGTACTTAAGAGACGTCTGCGTGGAAATTGGCCAACGTACAGTAGAGCATTGCAGCGTTCCGAGGCAGCGATTAATTAGTGACAGTCCCTGAAGCAAATTGTTGCATCAACAAATGTCGGTCTACTGTCGGAGTTCGTACGGAATAATTTGTACTATCAGCCAAAGTTCTTCTGAGGTGCAGAACTTTGATAATCACAATGGCATTAGGGTGCTCTCCGTGTGTCCTGTTTGTGCAAAGAGAAAAGATACGTGCAAGTGACATTTCTTATCACAAGTAATTTTATTCTCAAGCGGCCGTTCTAACGATCACCGACCTCACTTGGCTTCTTCCCAATCTTCTCTGTTTTGATTGAATCATTTATTGATCTGCGCACAACTTTTTCAATTATCCAAACGTACGGCAGAGCAAAATGCCCGATCAGTTTTCTTGCATAGTTTCTTGCTTTGAACGACCACCTTTCGACGAGATTTCACTTTGCCAGAGGTGACGTTTACGCTGTATTTCTTCAAGCATTTCTGCGGTCAACTCATTTGTTTTGCTTTCCAAATTTGCATACTATTAACTTCCGGTGAAGTTCGATCGCCGGCCCATTCCAATGGTACTTTCTCTGTGAGCTAAGGAAAGTCGTAATCTTTCCGCATCGGCGCTGTCCGGAGCGCTTTTCCAAACTGACCATTACGTTGTTTGATTGTCGTTTCAACGACATGGTTTGTGTGCTGCTTTTCCGCCATTGTTTACGACCATTTATCGAAAATGTTTACTATCAGACTGTATCGCATGTAGTTTTACTATTCATTTAGACCAATGTCATTTAGTTGCTGCGCATTGGCCAGCAGCTTCGCGCTATTTCAATAGTCACTTAGAGCAGCCATTCTCGAGCGTTTGGCGCGAGGCCCCCCTGGAGACTCTTCCCAGGCGCCTGGTCCCCGTTTTCATATTGGTCAGTTTTGTTTGTCATTTTTCGCCTGGCAGCCGATATCCTCTAGGGCAAAGTCATTATGTGAACATTGTAGAAGGATACAATGTAAATGAACGGTCATGATCCCCTATATTCATATAGATCAGCATTTGAAGCATACCGGCAAAGCCGACAAAGCATAAAAAACGCTTTATTGGAACTAATGTAACCGTTCAGCGTGTCCCTTTGCTAGCTTCATGA
>CBXJ02000724.1:0-13392 GCA_000612645.2 Trichuris muris
TTTGGTGCTGTTTTATACTTAAGGTCCTCGAACGCAAGAGGAACAGTAAATGTCTCATTTGTTATGGCAAAAACGCGTATCGCCCCTCGACGTCCGCTTACAATTCCTCGGCTAGAATTACAAGCGGCTGTTATGGCTGTTCGCCTTGTTGATACCATACGGCAGGAAATCGGTCTGACAATAGATAAAACCGTGTACTCGACAGATTCAACAACGGTTCTTCACTGGCTACGAATACCAGCCAGGATGCGCACCTTTGTCGCTCATCGTGTGGCAGAGATATTAGAATTTTCCGAAGCAGGTAACTGGAGATACGTACCCGGAAGCTCGAACCCTGCTGACGACGCATCAAGAGGGTTACCTGCAGACAAATTGCATGCAGGACATCGGTGGTTCCTCGGGCCCCCTTTTCTGTCCGGACACGAATCGATATGGCCAAAGAATATAACAGCTAATCTTTCTGAAGAAGCCCGGCTTCTGACACTGGATACCAGTCGATGGGTAGGGGCTGTGTCAGGAGCGGAAAGAAATCCCATATTACGTCTCATAGACGTGACGTCGATTTATAAGAAGATTCTTCGTATTGTCGCCTACGTATGTCGGTTTGCTTATCGGAGGAAAGAAGCAACAGAAACTCTAGGTGCAGACGAAATCTGTATGGCACAGTTATTATGTATTCGAATAGTACAGAATACCTATCTGGATATAGAAATCGCTGATTTAAGTAAGAGTCGCAAAGTCAGTGAGTCATCGAAGTTGATTGGGCTCAATCCGTTTTTGGACAAAGAAAACTTAATACGCATCGGCGGACGTATTCAACAGGCGAAAGCCGACTTCGCAACTAAGCATCCAATTGTCCTTCCTGGCGAAAGCCCCTTAGCATATAGGATCATCTGGCAGCGTCACTTGGAACTAATGCATGCAGGGACTGAGCGCGTCCTTGCTGATTTACGAGCAGAATTTTGGATAACTGGAGGAAGACGAACTGTGCGGCGAGTAATAAACAAATGTTATTACTGTCGTAGGGAGAATGCATCCCCAAGACAAGTGGTCATGTCAGATTTACCCTATGTTCGACTAGATTCCCACACACCAGCCTTTGCCAATGTTGGCATTGATTTTTTCGGACCTTTCGAGGTGACTGTCAAACGCAGTCGTGAGAAACGTTATGGATGCATATTCACCTGCATGGTGAGTCGAGCAGTTCATTTAGAGCTCACCCCATCGTTGAACCTGAATTCCGTCATTCTAACAGTGAAAAGATTTATATCCCGACGTGGACGTCCAAGAGTGATAATGTCTGATAATGCCAGCAGCTTCATAAAGGCAGCGAAGTGCTTGAGCAAAGAATGGTTACAAATAGACACCGAAGGACTGAACGCCAGTCTGTCTGATTTACGTATACAATGGAAATTTTCACCTCCCCACGGTCCACACTTCGGCGGCGCTTGGGAGCGGTTAATCGGCATGGCCAAAAAGGCTCTGTGTTGCCTCTCGCAAGGCAGCATCAACTTGCGCCCACGGACACCAGCCCTATCGGCGACGGGCACATTAATCATGCCGCGACCTAATCGCTCGTGCGGGAACCGGTTTGCAGCGTTAGCTGCCATCGCCTTACTTAATAAATTCAGTATTGCTGTTTTATCCCAGAAAACGGTTTGTTGGAGCTTCGTTGCGTTATGCATCAGTGCGCGCCTTTGTAACGACGGCGCGAGCGTCAATCCCGCCTTAACTCGTTACGCCTTAACCTCAAGCATTGAGAGGTTCAGCACGGTCACTTCCCGAGCTGCAGTTGCAACATTGGTGCGTCGGCCGGGAAAGTCTCCTGTTACCGTGTCCTCTCTCTGCTGTCCAGGCCGTCGTGGACCGCTTACCGGCAACTGTGATCACCTCGTGGCAGGCAACCGCTCTACGTTTCCCCGTACGAATTCGAGCATGGCCGCAAGCGAACCGACCGATCCCGCTGCCGTCGACTTGAGCCTGGACGACCGACGCAAGGAGAGGAAAAGGTTGAAGGCCCGACATACCGCCATTGTTAAGCAAATTGATGCTCATATACGAGGCAGACTGAGCCGTTCCGAACTCGTCTCCTTAGTCGCCGAGATGAACGGCCTCACCGATCTATGCGTACGATGCAATGAAGGCATCCGATCACTGACGATAACTGACGATAACGTCGCAGCGGCGACGAAATGGACCGAGGACGTGTTACTTGTAGCTGCCGCGTGTCGTGAACGAGCCGACCATTATCTCCTGCAAAGGGCGGATGACGTCAGTTCAGTGGTCTCCAGTCGAAGCTCCGTCGCAGCTGCGTATCAAGTTCGGCGAAGCGCTCTGAAGACCGAATTGGAACGCGTTAAGCTACAACATGAGCAAGCCGAGCGTCAAAGGCAGCTCCAACTCGCCCACGAACGGGAACGCTTCGAGGAAGAGCAAGAACAGCTTATGCTTAAGAGAGAGATAGAGGCGTTGGATGAAGAAGAACTGTCACTGTGTGCAGACGAGGATTTGCATACCCGCCCCGCTGGTCCGTTCTCGTACTCCGATAAGGTTGAGCCTTGGCTAAGTGCCAGCGGCGCACCCAAGAATGATAACGGCTTCCCTTCAAGCGACGTCCTCGGGACCATCCAGCGCGCACAAAACGGGTTTCCTTCTGACCAACGTCGACCGTCAGCAACTTCCATCGTTCACGACGGAGCCAGTGCTGTGCAAGCAGCCGACGTGATTCAACCGCGTACTGGCGGACCGTTGCCTATTCCGTTCGTTCTCGACAAAGATAACATGAATTTGTCATCGACCCCCGCGGTTCCGCCGACACAGTCGCTGCATTTGTGCCATTCGTTGCTGGCAAGTCGGCTGCCCAAAATGGAAATTCCCAAGTTCTCCGGTAGAGCCAGAGACTGGCCTATGTTCATCACTTCGTTTCGTCAATCCGTGCACGACGTTTTGGACTCTGACGCTGATCGCTTGAACATATTGCGCGAACTGTTGAGCGACGGGGTGAAAGGATCAGTTTCTAAATACCTGTACCACCCGAAGTGTTACCAAGAATTACTCTGCGTGCTCGAGCGCCGATACGGAAATCCCCAGAAGATTGTTCACGCGTGCTTGAAATCCATAGAAGCCCTACCAACTTGGAAGGACTTCGATTTACCTGGTCTACGCCGATTCTCCAACGAGCTGCAAGGCATTGTTGCCACGCTATCTCTGGGTGATCATTGCGCGGAACTTGAATCCGCAGGGAATCTCATGGCAGTCGTGAAGAGAATGCCAGAACGTCTCAGAGATGATTGGGGACGGCATGTAGTTGAACACTACAGTCGACAGCGACCGAGTTTGTGCGACCTCTCTGATTGGCTCGAAACACGTACAGAAGCCGCTGAAATGGTCAGCGACGAATCCGACGACGAAGCCAGAGCCAAGCCCGTACACGCTGGACGGCGGTTTCGGCGCCCTAGCGTCTATACCGCCGTGGTTCGTCATACCGAACAGCCTCCGGTTCGCGACGGGCCGGCTGTCGGTGCCCCTTCCGGTCACCCATGTGTCGTCTGTCGTGGGAATCATCGACTTGCCCGTTGCAAGATGTTTCAGGAAATGCCGATCGAGAAACGCGCTGACGTTATAAAGGCAAACAACTGCTGCTACCGTTGTTTGGAGAACGATCACGTTAGTCGAAACTGCAGTTCGAGACAGCGATGCCGTAAGAATGGCTGTAACGCCTTACATCATCCGTTATTCCATGGAGCGCCACGTCTGTATCCGGCGCGACCATGCAGCGCATCGCGCACTACCGAACAGCCACCGGAACCTTTCGCAGGAGCAGTTAAGCAAAGGCCACGCGCAGCTAAATGGGCTTGCATGCTCCCCATTGTTCCCTTGCTGGTTGCTGGGAGGGATGGACGCATGATCCGCACGATGGCGCTTCTCGACAAGGGAAGTGAGGTCAGCATGATTAGGCTTGATCTCGCGGATAAGCTTCACCTTACCGGGCCGACTGAGTCATGCCGTTTCGCCACTTTCCATGCGAATGATCCGACGCTCAGTGTCCGACGCGTCTCCTTCACCGTCCGTTCTCAGGATGGATTATTCGAGCTCAATATCGAAGACGCCTACGCAGTTCCGAAATTGCATCTGAATCGCAAGGCTGTAGATATCAAGGATATCGTGAGTCGTTTCGAATATCTACGAGAGATCGAGCGCGAATTGCCACTGACGGGTGGAGAAGTCGCGGTTCTCATCGGTATAGATAACCCGTCCGCACATGAAATTATTCAGTACAGGACCGATCCCGACCGGCCGCGCTCGCCGCAGGCCACATTAACGCCGTTCGGCTGGTGCCTGGTTGGCCCATTCGCACCTTACAGCGGGTTGCACAGTAGAAAGTGCTTTGGTATAACTCTTGCTGATACTTCGGACGGTTCAAGCTTAAGCGAAATGATGGAACGTTTCTTCGACGTTGACATATTCGGCATGAAGCCGAAGGACCTCGATATAACAAGTCCAGACGAACGACGCGCCTTAAGGATCCTAGAGGCGACGACCCGTTTTACCGGGGAGCGCTACGAGGCTGGACTGCTGTGGAAAACAGACGATCCACGACTCCCTGACAACCGCTTGGCCGCTTTGAAACGGTTCTATGCCCTAGAACGTCGGTTGATGAGCGATCCGTGCCTCGCAGCCAAGTACGTCGCTGTCATAGAGGAGTACTTACGCCACGACCACGCGAAAATTCTGACTACTGAAGAAGCAAATACCAGACCCAGTGGTAGAACCTGGTACTTACCGCATCACCCAGTCCTCAACCCGAATAAGCCAAACAAATTACGCGTCGTCTTCGACGCCGCCGCCAAATCGAAGGGCATCTCGCTCAATACCGAGTTACTTAAGGGCCCCGACTTCCTTGCAAGCCTCGTCGGCATACTGCTGCGCTTCCGTCGTTACCCGCATGCTGTGACCGCTGACATTGTTAAAATGTTCCACCAAGTGAGAGTGCGCCAAGAAGACGCATCGGCCCTACGATTCTTCTGGCGAAACCCTGGAGCTAACGTACCGCCGTCCGAGCTCCAGATGAACGTGCAGATATTCGGCGCTACGTCGTCCCCGTCTACCTGCGCCTATGCGCTGCGACAGGCGGCTAAAGACGCCGGGGACGTCGCCGATATGATCCACTCGCAGATTGTCGACCACTTTTACGTCGACAATTGGTTGGCATCATTTCCGTCTATCAAGGAAGCGGCAGGAACCGCCGAAACGCTGAACGCCGTTCTCTCGCGAGCTGGCTTCCCTCTAGCGCAGTGGCGCTCGACTAACGACAAAGTCTTGTGCGCCATATCCGACAGAATCATGGAACCGGCGGACATGGACTTGGACGCCGTTCCGATCGAGCGTACGCTGGGCTTGAGCTGGAACAGCGTGACCGATGATTTCGTGGCACGCTTTAACGTCCGAAAGGAAGGAAGAACCAAGCGGCAACTGTTGCGGGCTATTGCCAGCATCTTTGATCCGCTTGGATTCTTTTCTCCTCTCACGCTTCAAGCGAAATTGCTACTGCAAGACATCTGGAAGAGTCAGGCCGATTGGGATGACGATCTTCCTGATGCGATCCTGGACCGATGGAAGACGTGGGTCGATTCTCTCGCAGCGGCCGAGATGGTAGCGATTCATCGTTGCCTCGCCCCCGCTGACTGTTCCTGGACCAACGTCCAGCTACACACGTTTGCCGATGCCTCGGAGATTGGAGTGGGAGCCGTCGCTTTCTTGCGTTTCGAAACGGCGAGCGGCTGCCACGTATCATTCGTCATGGCGAAGTCGCGAGTTGCCCCCCTACGACCGATCACCATGCCTCGTATGGAACTCAACGGGGCACTCATGGCTCTCCGCCTCGCGATTATGATCCGAGAAGAACTGCGAATTCCGCTCGACGACATGCATTTTCATGTCGATTCAACCACCGTGCTACGCTGGATCGCTTCCACCAGTTATCGTTTCCATACATACGTGCGTAATCGCATTGCCGAAATACATGAATATTCAAAGCCCTCCCAGTGGCACTACGTGCCGACTCGGCAGAACCCTGCTGACTCTTGCAGTCGAGGGCTGAAGACCGCCGATCTACGATCCGATCATTTGTTCTACGAAGGTCCGGACTTCTTGCTCATGCACCCTGACTTGTGGCCCAGGATGCCAGAGGCAGCGCACAAGCCGAACGTTGGCGACGATCTTGAAGTTTGCGCGACCGAGTGGGTTGGCTCTCTCCTCGAAGACAACGATCCCATCCACGACCTGATGTGCAGGGTCTCGTGCCTCACTCGGCTCGTTCGAGTAACGGCCTATGTCCGCCGTCTTGGCTTTAACACTCGGCGTTCCACAAGTTTACCGAGACGACAGAGAGAACTCAACGTAGCGGAGATTGATAGCGCGTTAATGGCTCTAATCCGTAATGCGCAAAACCGGGCGTATTCGCAGGACATAGCCGCATTGAAGCGACGTCAATTGCCACCCGACTCCAGCCTCATCAAATTGACGCCATTTATCGACGACAGGCAAATCCTTTGCGCGGGTGGGCGACTCGAAAACGCCCCACTGCCGCTGGATTCACGTCATCCCGTTATACTGCCGCGATTGCATCGCCTCACCGAGTTAATTATTTGGGATACGCACAACCGTCTGGCGCATGCCTCCGCCGACCGTACCCTTCACGAAATCCGTAAGTCGTATTGGATACCTAAGGGGCGTATGACTGTTCGGCGTGTGTTGAATCGATGTCTCAAGTGCAAACGTCTGTATGCATCTCCGAAAACGCCAAGGATGGCAGCGTTACCGAAGTTTCGTCTGACTCCGGGCTTGCCGGCGTTTGCTCATTGCGGTGTAGATTACTTCGGACCGTTCGAAGTCAAGATTTTCCGGCGCGTCATTAAGCGCTGGGCATGTCTGTTTACCTGTTTAACTACCAGAGCCGTGCACCTCGAAATGGCTTATGCGCTGGACACCGATTCATTCCTGTCCGTCCTATTCCGTTTCGAGCAACGGCGAGGGACGCCCGCTGCGTATTGGAGCGACAATGGTACCAATATTGTAGGCGCCAAACGAGAAATTGAAGAATGCATTCGAAACTTAGACCAGGCAAGGGTTACCGAGGCCTTGTCTGTTCGCCGCGTCAAGTGGCATTTTAATCCACCCACCGCCGCTCACATGGGCGGAGCGTGGGAAGCGCTAATTCGATCGGCTAAACGTGCCCTGACGGCGATCTTGTATAAGAGGACCTTGACGGATGAAGTCCTCTTGACCGCCTTGTGCCACGTCGAAAATCTATTGAACGGAAGACCTCTAGCGTACGTTTCTTCGGACGCGAGTGAAGTTGAGGCACTGACGCCCCATCACTTGCTAACCGGGCGGAGTCAACCTAACTTGCCCCCTGACTTGTTCACCGACTCGGACTTCACGTTCAGCAAACGGTGGAGATATGCCCAGGCCTTAGCGACCCATTTTTGGCGTCGTTGGATGAGGGAGTACGTCCCGTCGCTCATCGCGCGAGGAAAATGGGCAAAAAACGAAAGGAACATATCCGCAGGCGACATTGTCGTCCTGATCGACCCCAATAGCCACCGGGGAAACTGGCCCCTCGGTCGTGTCGTCAGCGTTTACCCCGGCAAAGATGGCATCGTTCGTTCGGCGGACGTGGCATTCGAGTCGACCACTGTTCGCCGACCCGTTAACAAGCTGCTGCTGTTGCTAGAGGCTGATCAGTGTGCACGAGAGATGTCCACAGGGCCGGCGGTGTTGCCTCTCGCAAGGGAGCATCAACTTGCGCCCACGGACACCAGCCCTATCGGCGACGGGCACATTAATCATGCCGCGACCTAATCGCTCGTGCGGGAACCGGTTTGCAGCGTTAGCTGCCATCGCCTTACTTAATAAATTCAGTATTGCTGTTCTATCCAAGAAAACGGTTTGTTGGAGCTTCGTTGCGTTATGCATCAGTGCGCGCCTTTGTAACGACGGCGCGAGCGTCAATCCCGCCTAACTCGTTACGCCTTAACCTCAAGCATTGAGAGGTCCGGCACGGTCACTTCCCGAGCTGCAGTTGCAACACTGCACTTCCCCGTTATTTTCTTTTTATTGTGTAAGGATCATGCGAAGCTTTCGGAAGTTCCCTCTTCCGTCATCAGTGCAAACATCAACACAGTTGATGTTTGCACTGATGACGGAAGAGGGAACTTCCGAAAGCTCCGCATGATCCTTACACAATAAAAAGAAAATAACGGGGAAGAGCCGTGTCTATCCACAAAAAAGGCTATGAGAATTTACCCCGACCCAGCAAATTTTATTTTCAATTGCAAGCAGGGCTCTGACTACGCAAACGGAATCTTCACAGAGTTGATGATCTAATGAAATTGGTTTCAAGAGTTAAGAATTTTTACAAGTTTTGGTGATTCAACATGTCGACAGTGCCCTTCACTGTTAAACTTCTGCAGCACTGCCAATCTGAAAGTATAAGGGCAAGTTTTGTAGCTTGATGAGCAAATTCAGATATCAGAAAGTACTTAGATAATTGTAGAAAACTGCAAGCTCTAGCTAAATTAAGTGTGGTCTTTCTGTAGATACAATGGTATCATTCCAATCATGCGCATAAGGTTGCATATGACGCATGTACGTATTCATCACCTGCCGTAACCTGCTCTGGAGTTGATTAAACTTTTTCGTCATATTCACAGGCGTGCTCGTAATTGCTCATTGGGGATTTCATTATGCAACAGTAGTTTAGCCGGCAAATATAAGGATTTCCACACTGAAAGCTTTCCAATAGCGGATATTAAATTTCATGATTAGTACAAGCGCTACTTTAATGTATTTTCCATTCAGTTTTAATATTAATGATCAGAGATTTTCATAATTAATCACTCTGCACCCTGTCGGTAGACCATACCATTGAAACAAGGTAAACTGATGTCAGCTTGTGATCTGCTTTCCTTCAGGCACATCGAATTTGTTTGCTGCTTGCAATATCAGCATGTACTAAAGAACATGGACGGGAATATTTCGGCGCAGTTTAAACTAAGGCAGTCTCAGATGGAGGACCTGACTTTTGTGGAAGCTCAGGTTCGTGTAGACGCACAATAAATTATTCAGCTATATGTGCAACAGCCGGTCGTCCTTGCGATGAATATCATATTTTCATGCACATATTAATTTGATAGCTTTTAAGAGTTGGAGCACTAGTGACCTGGATGAATACTTATTTTACCTTTTAGCTAAACTGTACTGGCACAAAAGATGCGACCTGTAAGTTTTGGTGCTATTTTAGACTCTTTTTTGCAATTCACTGATTCGTTGTGTGCCCTCATTCGAATGGAACAAATTGTACTCCATTGAATATATTTATACTGTGCCGCTATGGCGAGGCCACCTATCGGGCAAACAGTCGTTGCTATTTATTCTAAGGATACTTTTGCAACTTAACCATCTGCTGATGTGGTTGGAGTTGCAGGAATTCCATGGTTAATGGATGATCGCAGTTCCATAAACTTCTTGGAGCTCTTCAGGATTCATTTGACTGTGCAAAGGAATATACGCTCTTTTTCGTCTTTGGAAATTTTTGTTTCTCTTTTACTTATATTTTTGCTTTTCTCTCCTCTTTTTCTGTTTCGTTTTCTTTCCTTTTTACGTTATTTAGTTTATTTTTAATTAATTACGGATAGCGACCCCACACACATATCACTTTCACACCCAAGTTTCCCCTGTAAGCCGAGCCACTTTAAAATCCACCTCCCTCAACTTTAAAGCAGACCAAGCTGCTTGACACAACCCAAGCAAACAAGATTGACACTAGGCGCTGACGATGGACGAGGTAACGTCCGAAAGCTCCGCAACAATTATTGCTCAATAAAGGTTAACGGGGATTTTACCGTGTTTTTTCAACAAAAAGCTCTTTTTCGCCGTACAAACGAAACTCTGTGCAAGGCTGTTTAAAAAACTTTCAAGGTCGTTTCATGACTTTCCAAATGCTGTTGTAATAGCCGTTTCTGCGATAAATGCTGCATACTGCTGAAATAGGTTGTTTAGTAATTATTTATCTTCTCCATTCATCTTTCCCATTTAAGAAATAAACTAAGCAAACCAATCAGCTGTAACTATAGACTTGACGTTGGAAAAAGGACGCGATGAATAGTACATACATTAAACTATTAGATGCTTCATCGTAATGAAAGCGGAATTGATATGATCTCCTCGTTATGAAGCACCTATCATTATGGTGTATTATTCAATAAAACTGCCACTGCATTTATCCTTTCAGCTTTTACTGCGGTGAATGCTTACCTCTGAAATTTGCAGGTCAGCTCGCATTCCATCTTTTGCAGATCAGATAACGATGTACGCAGTTGCAATGATGTCGTACTTCATGTGGCTTCATACATTTTTAGGCGATCACTTGCCTACTAAGGAGTGCCAGTAATTCTGAAATAACATCCACATGTGAATTTCCGTGCTGAAAGTGCAGAGAAGCAATTTACGAAATTATTGGAAAATATAATGTAATTCACATACCATAGTGATAAAAAGAACAAAGACAGCTGTTAATGATCACAGCTAATACACTGCTCAATTCGTCGGGTGCATTACTCATTTGCATCCTATAATGCAATATTTATTCTAACGCGCGTCGTAAAAGTTATGCCGCAGTTCAAACTGGGAGCACGGTGAAAGCGAGATTGGAGCCTACCAAAAAGTTAATGTTACCAGTGCACTGATTAATACATTAATACTTTTAAAAGACTGTACTTTTTAAGACCTTTCAAGGATTATCCAGTTTATAAAATGACATCTTTTATTTATGTGCAAATTCATACTAACAGCTATCAGGTGCAACCTTAACCGTTGCGACGGCTGGCTTAGAAAGCGTACCGGTGACAGGTGGTAGTTGGACCCGAAGGATATAAACGAATTTGTAAATGAATGAAGATGTAATTCTGTGAATGGAATAATCCACGAGGGTGTTATGAAAGTGAAAAGTCTCCTTAAGAGGAAAAGTTCCAGCGAACTGCGTGCTACAATCAAATATTCATATGTTCGCTAATTTTGTCTTATCGAATCGCTAAATTTTCACTAACGGGATATTCATTGCATTTAGCGCAAATTTTGGTCTGAATGCGCGTAGATATATTGTTCTGATCTTTCATTCTGTGCACTGGAACTTGTATTTGCATCTCTGACTATATACGACTAGCACTGTTTGTTAAGACTTAATGAAACCAGAAGCCTTCAGGTTCCTGAACCCTGTCCTCAGGGGAAAAATAAGCCATCAGTCGGTATGGAAATCGTAAGCAGTGTCGTATTCTTGCCTCATTCATCTGAAGTTTGAATTGCTGTAGATTTATAGAGCTGATTAGAGAAAAATCGACGGCCACAGTAGTTTGCAGAATTACTGGTGTATTAGTTTTGAAAAATCCATCAATGTAACTGCCTATTCTTAGCGTTGGTTAAAAATATGGTCTGAGGAAGTATGATAAAATAATATATTAATAGTATTAGCATTTGAATAATGGATTTCAAACGGGTTTCGGTTTCATCGTGTTAAAGCACGGCAGAATACCCGTTCACGAATGCTTTTTATTTGACAGCGTAGCTTTCGGGACCTGTCTTGGTTCCGTCTTCAGCGCAGGAATCTGACAACACTCTTCATACGAGTGCAGCTGTGATGAGTAAAACCTTTCCGACGTTTTCACTCATCACAGCAGCACTCATATGAAGAGTGTTGTCAGATTCCTGCGCTGAAGACGGGACCAAAGCAGGTCCCGAAAGCTGCGCTGTCAAATGAAGGCATTCGTGAACAGGTATTCTGCCGTCCTTTAACGCGATAGTATTAGCATTTATTTATTCGAGTCGTCTAGCCAACTATAAGTAACCAAATGGGTATGCATTTGCTCAGGAAGCAGAACTGTCTACCTTAGCATTTCCACCTGGCATTCATCGTAAGATACCAAATCTTGCAGGATGCTCTAAACTCATTTGTTTCATTTTGAAACTTTTCATCTTAACAGGCCCTGACCTGTTTTAACTTTTTAATATAATTTCTCGTTGGCAATTTCTCAACTTCGGTTGACATAACTTTTATAAACAAAGCTTTTACGTCGGTACATGGCCAGTCCCAGTGTCTATCTTGTCAACTGTCACATCAGTTGTTCGGGCTGTAAGCAATTCTGCTCGACCAACAAGGCTAGTAGATGAACTTTTAGGTCTATCCCTGACCTGTCTAGCATAAATCTAGGTTTAAGCTCTATCGGTTTAAAACACAAAGGAAGCATCGACGTGTATTACCAAGTTGGCCATTCGCTCTTGGCCCTGTCTCGGTCGGTCAGGGGAATGGTTGTTCCTCTCCTCCATAGCTGATTGAGCGGGTGACAGATGCCTGAGAGATCAAGGATAGGCCCAAAGTTTATGTCGCTAGCCTGTTTTTAGTCGAGAGGAAGTGTTTGCAGGTCCAACGACTCACTGCAGTTGAAGTTGCAGTTGACAACGCACACAGGGATGGCATGACAGGATGGGATCCGAAAGATCTACTTATAAAGGTTGTGCTTTCAAAAGTTAAATAATTGCGAATGAGAAATTCCATGAAAAAGAAAGAAAATTTTTTGGACCAGCATTTCCTAGCACATTGGATCAAGGTTTGTTGCTGTGCGCACTATGCATAGTTTGCTCATTCAAGTCTTTGGCCATAGTAATACGCTGAGCAAAACAAAATAAAACCATTAGCGCTAGTAATAAACTGTGACATGTAAAAAAATAACAGCGATGTTGATTGTGTTAATAAGATCTTATAGACCTTATAAGAAAGAGCATAACAGAAGAGTAGGTGATGGGACTGGTCACTCTGATTCGCTTACTTCTTCTGCTATAAGTAAGTACTATCGGCAGTTTTGGCATGCTCTCAAAGGTAGTCATTGTACACTGTTGATATGAATTGTTGAGAGAGAGAGATTGGCTGATTATTGAAGGCTTTATGAAAGCATGCTTTGCGCAAACCTAGTTGCGCAATTGGCCATTGTTTCGGAAGCCTCCAACTTTAATTTCGCATTGACGTACAGCTTGCTTACGCATGACTCTATTTCTGTGCTAAGGGTTTCCAATGTACCTGCTAACATGCTTCAGCCCCTCAACTGTCTCCTGTTTGTCGTGCACTGACTTTCAATCGAATAACCTAAATTGATTCAGTAGTGTATAACACGGCTCTCATCTAATTTATTGTCATATGGAAACAGAGTGCTCGCTGAAGTTTTCAAGAATATTCATTTGATTATAACATCAGGTTCTGCAAATTGAGCGGTTCAATTCCAGGTGACTTACGCAATCAAAACAAACAAAGGTGGCGCTGAAACCTTGGCTGAATTGACTCCT
>CBXJ02000727.1:0-19171 GCA_000612645.2 Trichuris muris
AGTTACACCAGAATAATTAAATTTACTGTTCAGTGATGCAGTATTTAAAATAAGACAACAAAGCAAATGTGCGAGCAGCAGATATTATCCTCAAGAATTGTAATCAAAGACTGCTATCTGTATGGAAAGCTAATATCTAAAGCTCCCTTGCATTGTTTGGAGTAAGGAAGTTCACATCAAATTCCGTGAACGCAGAAAAGATGATTATGTACATTCGCACCAGTAAATGAATTAATTTAGCAACTTTTCGCAAGCAATTCGTTTGAACATTCAGTACAAGTGTAATTTTAGATTGTATTAATACTATGGTTACGTTTTTCTCACTTTCAGTTTAAGAAAAATAGAATTGATACATTCTAGGCAATCTCAGTACTTTCTGAATTAGAAAAAGTAATTCTTCGTCTTAATTGCGAAGAACCGGTCACATAACAAGACATATGCTCTCAGCTCAGCGAATCTCAGGTATTTGCTCTTGTAAACGCTGATTTGCTACTAACAGCCAGCGTAAATATTGTGCAATCTGGTAAAGGAGAAACGGATAAGCGTGACAAGCACCTTAATTGAGCTGTGTGCAATGTTTAATTTGTATGGAACGTTTCCAATCCGAGTGAAATAAAGATTAAAATAACTCTTTTGAGTATTGCTCAATGATCGGGAAAATCCATCAGCATGTTGTATGCAGTGCTGGCGACTGCAAATATAATAGTTAAAGTCTCGTGTTCAACTGATGAACCAGAATAAAGTAATATTGTTCTCATTGATCGTTGCAAAAGTTTACTTATACTCACTCGCAACCCACGCCTTCCTGGTGCCAATCAAGTGGGTCACGCAAGATAATCATAGCACGTGTGATTTAAACTGAAACGGGAAATAAAGATAGTAAAGTTGCTGCAAACAAATGTTTAAGACATGCAGTATGTTTACTTCATTAGTTCTACCCATTAATTCCTCGTTTCTTTTGATCGTGCACTCAGACTCATCATGACGAGTTATAAAATTGGGCAAGTTGACTTACTGAAAATTACACGCTGAGGATGCCATGAAAGATTCTAACAAGCTTTAGGAGAAATAGAACTGCGAACATGAATGGTGCGTGTGCACATGATGAGAACGTACATCAATGGAGATAAGATAGTGAACCTGAAGTAGACAGCCAAAGACAGAACCTGAAAACTTGGTTTAACCGCAAGTGCACGAGGTTACCGACCAACAGATTTTGGTTTCGTGAATGTTTACCATGCGGGAGAGCTCACGATCAGTATCTCTAAAATATCTGCCCACTTGGAAGTTAAATACGGAACCCAAATAGGGGTTTCTCATCATGAAAATTTTCCCCAACCTGTTTTTAACATTGCATTCGCAAATCGTTCTCTTTCTCTCTCTCTCCCCAGCACTCTTTGTAGTTACGTAATATTGCCCGCAGCGCGTAAGCTGTCAGCGGGATAATCCCACCACTGGCTTGTAAGCAAAGAATGAACAGGGATCATGGATAGCTCAGGAAACTAAAAAGCGAAAATTCGAGTATTAAATTAAAGGTGAAACCTGTGCGAAGATAGGATTTGTAACACTGTTCATGTCTGTTGGATCCTGTCACATTTTTATCGACGTTCACTGTAACTATTCTGTTCGTTTTTTAGAAGGTTGCCTGCTTAATTCAACTAACAAGTAAAGTCCGTATAAAATGCATCCATTGAGAAGCCTTGTGAATAGGGGTTTCATATGCGGCTAGTGCACAACAGCAGTGAGCCGCATGGGATTGCGAGCCAAGTGAGCCACGTGAGGCACTCGTGCGCGTTTTGCCACTGAACACAAGATGAGAGCAGTCGTGAAAGCTCCGAGGAAACTATTAAAATTAAACACTCATGGTAATGGTTTCAAGCTAACAGGGAAGTCATGAAAAGTTAAGCCATTACAAAACATGTGATATGCATTAGTAACGATAAATCAAATTCATTTTTCGAATATAACTTTTTTGAGCAACGATAAATTTAAAAAATTGTATTTACTAAATTGAATGTAGTTCGTCGGGCAACTGTGCAGCTATTCGAATCCAGAGCTCTCAGGGACTCACTGTCCTCGTATTCAGCGGCCAAACGTCTAACAACAATGCTTTTGGTTATTGAATTAGCTCTTGCGTTAAGTTCAGATTCCCACTTTGAATACCCTGAAGTAGGGCTGCTACAGTTTTGCCTGCCGAAGACAGGAGCGGAGAGTCTTGAGAGCTCCGGATTAAACATTGCAGAAACAAAAAACGGTGCAAAGTCGTTTCTCAGGCGTAATTTATTGCCTTTATGAAAAGAAAACCTTTTGCGAAGATTGAACAGACAGCAAAAGTTTCCTGAATGATGACGCTTCCCAAAAGCACAAAGACAATGTCTTTTGAAAACTTATTGGATATTATGTCCATATGCTAATTGAAAAGTAAGCATTTGCAGCGGATAGGAAGAATGCTGGTTGCAAGGATAAACCATCAGTTGGACAAAAAGCTCGTGAAAGCAGGCGATAAATTTGTATGAAAGCTTTGCGGAGAATGAAAAGGAATTGAAACTTCAGTTGAAAATTGAGGCTGAATAAAACGATACAACAATCATGATGCATTCTGCGAATTAACATCACTGGTCATGGCGCAAAAGAAAGTTACATTAAGGTTGAAGAATTTAAATTTCTTTTCAAAAAAATAGACCAGGCAGCAGCGGAACACGAGCAAGTATTTAATATACATTGTCTGCTTTGGAAACATAAGCCTGAACTGTACATTCCTGTCTATCAATTAGAAAATGCTGTTCACATTTTTGTGCATCACGCATAGTACAGTTATTTATTGTCATTTTGATTAAGATAGTCTCACGTTGCTTTTCCAGAGGCAATATAACCGTAGATTAGAAAGTGCAGCCCTCCTGTTGTATACCAATTAGAAGAACTGCCGACGCTGAAGAAATTCAAAAGTGAACTTAACTGTTCCTTTGAGGTTGCTCTTCTGAATATCGGATTTCTTATGATAGGTTCTAATCTATTCACGATGATTTTCGAAACGCTGAGTCGCCTGTTGGCGCAGTGCAATGAGCCTGTAATCACTTCAATCAAATATGCTAACCAGTAATCTATTGATTAGGTTCCATAAGAAAACCAGGTGTATCGCAGGTTTTGGAGCAGTGTAGTTCCGTGGTTAGCGATAGGAAAGGCTAAATGTTTTGGTGAGCGGATGCGAATGGACAGTAACGGTCAGCATAGAAAACGTCAGGCGTTGGTTCGCAACAGCCGATCCACTGGATTAGATCTGTCTTTACTTGGGTGACCTTTCTTCCCTTGTCTCTGCTGATGATAGCGTTGTGCATTATGCAGAGAGCCACTTCTGCTTTTCTACACCAAATGACTTAATCAATATAATAGAATCTCCATTATTCGCAGGTCCTGAAGGAGGAACGAGACATATTTAACAACTGTGCGAAAGCAAAGTTTACCGAAGGGGATATCCATTTTTTTGAAAATGAAAATAGATCCACCTGCTACAAAATAAGCAATGCTCAGGTTTTGAATCATTAGATTATTGAATATTCTGGCCAACGGAGAGGGCCCAGGTGGCTAGAGCATGAAGCCTCAGCTTCATGCGCTTCCTAAAATGGGGGATCTAACCTAGGAAAGAAGTTAACCATTTTCTAGAATCAAGGCATTCATTTCCTGTCAAGACATTGGCAGTGCTCTTAAAAACAGCTCTTGAAGTTCGTCTTTTGTGCTGTAAGGTTGCCTTTGTCGATTTACACTTTTATTTTTCCTTTTTTCGTAATCGTTTTTAACGGGTCCTTTTTCGAATTTGCATCTGCATTCATAATGTAGTTTTTTCCCGTTTAAGATGGACAGATCTAAAATTGGTTCTGTTTTCGTTTCCAGATTTGTCACTGCTCTGGTCGGTCGGAGAAGATGCTTGCGCATCCGCATGACTGATTGGGTGAGTGACATACGCTGGAGGACTCAACGTTAAACCTGAAGACTCCAAATAACAAATCTGTATACACCATCGCAACATGTAATAAGCAAGTATAAATATCTTTTGAAATATCACTTTCTTTGTCTTTTCACAGAAGCTCCGTTTTGCATCCTTTACTGATGTAAAACATTCACACAGAGAAGCTTTCAGGCCATGCCATGACCCGTTCTCAGCGCCTTTTTCCTTCGTCGCCTGCCCAGTCATTAAGTTTGCATGCTCCTCCGTTTGATTGACTGAGGCAGTGACATTAGCTTTCAGACTAACCTTGACCTGTCCAACATTTGCCACCCGTATAGTCAGTCAAGCAAAGGTGCAAGTATCCTTTCCGTCCCCGTGGAAGTGACAAAAATATGCAATATATAAAAGGCAGGAGGTATACAGGCACAGCCAACATCTAGAAATGGTACTTTTAAATCAGCTCAGTTTAGAAAAGTGAACATCAACAGGTTCTAAGAAAGCCGTGCTGCTACCATGTTGTGCTTTTGTCGGTCCAATGCTCAGTTAGAGGGGAGCAACCGGGGAAAGCGTTAATCCCAAGGAAATGGACCACTAACTTTGCAACAACTTAATAAGGACTAGCAGTTTGGGGCATTGCAAATTTAATAAAATGCATTGTTAATGTAATGTCACTGAAATATGTGCTCTGTAGAAATTCTTAACTGCAAACAGTACATATGAATAGGTTCCCAGTTTTGTTGCCGTCATCAAGTCATAATACACGAAATCGCGAGTCCAAGTGCTCAGGCGTGATTTCTAGCTTCAAGACATATGCACTTTTGATGTCGAAGAGCTATCCATGCTCAACTGTTTGATAAGCAAAATGACACAAGTTTTCCCCAAAAATGAAATTGGTAGAATGTTCCTCGAAATTGTGGCTTAATAGTTATCTTGTTCCCTGGCGGTTTTTCTGCAATACTTGTGTTGTAAGCATTAGAGATTTACGTGGAAATGCACAATTTTAAAATTGCATTTGCTGCCATAGAACATGTAGTACAATGCAGGCGTAAGCTGGGGGCAGTTAGGTTGTGTAAAGAGTTTGGAGGCGCTGAGTTCATTAGCCAGAAACCGAATGGTATTCACAAGTGATATCTGAACAGCTGTAACACGTCAAATCAGGTGTTGTGCCCTGATTTCAGCATGTTCTTAACTGCCGAACGTTGAAAAGGTAACAGCTTGCTGTGAAAGCTTTGTTGGAATTCCGCGCAAATAAATGTTTACTTATCTTAGCGTTCGTCGGCATGGAGAAAAATATCAGAAGGTTGCAAAGTAACCAGTAAACCACAAAAACATTCCTGGAAAGCGCACGAAAAAGCTGTACCAGAATATATATCTAAATTGTTTCCAACACGTAGTCCATCTAGCGTACACATTTATGAAGGCGGTGCTTCCTTTCCTGTGAAAGTCTGAAAGCTTTTACAGGAAAGGAAGCACCGCCTTCATAAAGCATTCCTCTCTCATTGCAAGCTGCAGTGCTTTCTCGAAACGTTTTGAACTGTCCACGGATTGCAGCACTAATTGTTTTGCAGGATAGGACGCGCTTTGTTCTTTCTATTAAAGTTATCCATATATCTCTGACAATCATTTGTCAATATGCTTAGTACGGCAAAGACCCCGTTTTACAAAAGTATCATTTAATGCGTAGCTTTCGGGACCTGACTTGGTCCCGTCATCAGCGCTAGGTAAGGTGCAACCTTCTTTGAAACAATAAAGGTCGCAAATGGCAAGGAGAGAAAGAAACGAATGTATAAGGACTTGTTTTAAATAACTTTAAAACTGAGGCTCCAACTTTAAACCACGATTGGGTTTGTTTTTTTACGAAGACCCATTGGTTGGCTCAAGAAGGGCGCAACCTGTCTTGGACGCTACAACAGACCATATTTTGCTGATGTCCACACCTTCGTCCCTGGTTATACAGACGTTGTGGCGGATGTAAAAAGCTTCCTTGATTTTCTTTATGCGGTAGTCCTTTTCCCGTTGTAAGACCGAACAGCTGGTATTGTTGAGAGCTAGCGGGCAGTCCACAGAATGTTCAACCCACGCTGAAGCATGCACAGCTTCTTTCATTACGTCACCTGGGTCCTTCCTTTGTGGCCTTCCTCTATGCTCAACTACTTCTCCTCTCAACCTCTTTTCGGCATTCTTGTACCTTGTCAATGCCGCTTTGTGTTCATTGAGTCTATGAAGTAAGGTGTGACCTGTTTCGCCAATGTACCTTTTTCCACAGCTGCAATTAATGCTGTATACCACACCTGGAAGTCTATCCGGCTGTATTTTAACTTTGTCAGAACGCAAGATGGACAAAAGGTTAGGTTGGCTTGTGAAAGCAGCCTTGTACCCAATCGTCCTTGCAATCTTTCGAATTCCTTCTCCTAAGCCCGGATAGTAGGGTATGCAAATCGTTTTCATTCCCGGGTCTCTATCTTGTCTTATGCTAAAGTTGGGGTTTTTTAGCTTTAGCATTCTTTTCTTGATTGTGGTTTCAACAAGATGTTTTGGATAACTGTTCCGAAGTAGGATTTGTCTTATATGCTGAATTTCATCACCCAAGTATTGTTCATGGCAAAGAGAGAACGCCCTGTCAACCATTCCCGTTATGATACCCTTTTTGACGTTCAACGGGTGATTTGAATGGAAATTCAAGTACCTTTCCGAATTAGTTGGTTTCCGATACACCTTGGTCTTAATGAGACCTTGATCACGTATGACCAAGGAGTTCAGGAAAGCGAGCATTCCATTTTCTTCCCTTTCCATTGTGAAGGAGATTTGTCCTTTTTTTTTTTTTCTTCTTTTCACGGTAGAACAAACCCGTTGAATTTGCATCTTTTATTGATGGTAAAAGTAAAAGATGCAATAAAACGCAGCGTAGCTTTCGGATCCTGCCTTGATCCGTCTTCAGCGCTTCTGCTTCAGCCGCGCAATCAGTCGTTGGGTCCGAAGGTCCCTCCACTCGAACACCCGAGCAAACGAGGTAGCTGTCGGGTCGAACCTTGACCTGTCTAGCGTTACTTGTTCGCCCAGGCCGTCATGCAGTGGGTCCTAAGGACCGTACAACCGATCACGGTGAAGCCACCACGAAATAAGGGGCTTCTGTGAGGCTTCGTGTTTCCCATATCGTCAGTCTTGACCTCTGGGCCAACTGCGAGCCAATCACGTTCGAGAATCGGTCTTGTTTGCATTGTTCGTGTTTATCCGCATTGTCCAATGTTTGCTTTGTTTCAGGTATTCATAGTCCATTGTTGGGTAGTCGTTCCTGTGCTCCGTGAGGCACCTTTTATTACTTACGTAATTGAAGCAAAAGTCTTGTACCGGCGGCGATGAAATCTTTTTTCTTCTTTTCACGGTAGAACAAACCCGTTGAATTTGCATCTTTTATTGATGGTAAAAGTAAAAGATGCACCTTCGTTGGGTCCGAAGGTCCCTCCACTCGGGTGTTCGAGTGGAGGGACCTTCGGACCCAACGACTGATTGCGCGGCTGAAGCAGAAGCGCTGAAGACGGATCAAGGCAGGATCCGAAAGCTACGCTGCGTTTTATTGCATCTTTTACTTTTACCATCAATAAAAGATGCAAATTCAACGGGTTTGTTCTACCGTGAAAAGAAGAGAGAAAAAGATTTCACCGCGCCCGTTAAAAGACTTTTGCTTCAATTACGTAAGTAATAAAAGGTGCCTCACGGAGCACAGGAACGACTACCCAACAATGGACTATGAATACCTGAAACAAAGCAAACATTGGACAATGCGGATAAACACGAACAATGCAAACAAGACCGATTCTCGAACGTGATTGGCTCGCAGTTGGCCCAGAGGTCAAGACTGACGATATGGGAAACACGGAGCCTCACAGAAGCCCCTTTTTCGTGGTGGCTTCACCGTGATCGGTTGTACGGTCCTTAGGACCCACTGCATGACGGCCTGGGCGAACAAGTAACGCTAGACAGGTCAAGGTTCGACCCGACAGCTACCTCGTTTGCTCGGGTGTTCGAGTGGAGGGACCTTCGGACCCAACGACTGATTGCGCGGCTGAAGCAGAAGCGCTGAAGACGGATCAAGGCAGGATCCGAAAGCTACGCTGCGTTTTATTGCATCTTTTACTTTTACCATCAATAAAAGATGCAAATTCAACGGGTTTGTTCTACCGTGAAAAGAAGAAAAAAGATTTCATCGCGCCCGTTACAAGACTTTTGCTTCAATTACGGAGATTTGTCCAGTAAAAAGACCATTTAGATGATCAAGGAGGGCTATTTCCTTGCCTGTCTCGATAATGACAAAAATGTCATCGACATAACGTTTAAACATCTTCACACCAAAGGCAGTGAAACCGTCCTTGAACGCGATGTCTTCCAAATGTTCCATGAAAATTTCGGCCATAACTGGAGAAAGCGGACTGCCCATGGGTGCTCCGCAGTCCGCTTCCTGATCCCATCTTCTGTGAAAAGGATTTCCGCGATTTATACTTGCTTCTGTGAAAAGAAAGTGATATTTCAAAAGATATTTATACTTGCTTCCGCTTCCTGATCCCATCTTCATGATCCCATCTTCTGTGAAAAGTAACTACCATTCCAATGGAAGTAATTTCCTTCCTCCATACAAAACTTGACTAGTTGTGTTAAGTGGAACGGGTTGAACTTGGTTCGTTGTTGTAAATCACCATCCTTTGATAAGCAATCAAACAAAATATCATAAGTGTATCCCAGAGGTACACTAGTGAGCAAATCTTTGACATCATAGCTAACTAAGATGTCATCATCTCGTAATTTAACTCTCATCACCTCTTTTACAAATGAGGATGAGTTGACTGTGTGAGAGGGACGGGACCCGGTGATAGGGCGCAATATTTTTGCTAAGTACTTACACAGTTCAGTGACGACCCCTTTACTGCTAGCTATTATAGGTCTGAGGGGAACACCATCCTTGTGAATTTTTGGTAAGCAAAACATTTCTGGAGTCGAAAAATTCGTTGTGTACTTGAGCTTCTTCAAGATTCCTGAAATTTCCACCACTCTAGTTTCATCATGAAACTTCTCCAAAAGTCCAATGAGTGTTTCCTTACATCATCAGTCGGGTCTTTTTTTAAAGGTGTGTAAGCATCCGTAGCCAAAAATATCTTTCACTTTTTGATTATATGTCTCTTTGTCAAGGATGACCACTACATTGCCCTTATCTGCCTTCGTGATCAAGATGGTATCATCCCTCTTCAGATCTTTTAAGGACTCGATGTTCAAACCGTGTGAGATTTAAGGTCGGGCGGTAGATCCGTTGGGTAATGTAACTTGCCAGTAGGGACCTTAAGGTATTAGACCTTGCACTTTGGTCATTCTGAATTGCATTTTCCACCCTGCTGATTAGGTCCAGATATTCAACCTTTGGAGGTGTGGGAACGAAGTTCAACCCTTTGGCAAGAACTTCTTTTTCTTGCCTGTTAAGATTTCTGGAACTCAGGTTCACAACTATCTTCTCCAGGTTAGGTTTGTTATACCAGCTTTTCCCTTTGGACTTATTTCGGAAGTCCCAGGATCTTGAGCAAAGCAGTCGGTTAAACTTCTTTTCCAAAATATCATGTTCCCTCTGTGAACGGAAGAAACAAGATAACTCGACATGTTTAACCAGAGCTTCAAATAATTCCCTTTCCAACAGTCCTCCTAAACACTCCTTCGCCTTTATAATGCTTTCATTAAGAAAAGCAATCCGTTGACGTCTTTGTCTTATGGTGTTCCTGAGTAGGGAGAAACCAGCTTCTCTCAGTATTTTGATAGTTTTCCAGTCCAACCTCTGGGCAGTTTTCAATCTAAACGAGTTTGGAAGGATACCCAAATCTCTTGCAATCCAACAAAAAATGAAGTTTCCGGGTGTTTAATGCAAGTTCAAGACTGGCAACTTCCAGCTCCCTGGACAACTGTAAGGCTTGTGCGCCGTGTGCACTGCTAATGTAAGTGAATAAGGGGTTTCTAACGGGTTGCGGTTTCATTATGCTTAGTACGGCAAAGACCCGTTTTACAAAAATATCATTTATTGCGTAGCTTTGAATACTAAGCATAATGAAACCGCAACCCGTTAGAAACCCCTTATTCACTTACATTAGCAGTGCACACGGCGCACAAGCCTTACAGTGGTCCAGGGAGCTGGAAGTTGCCAGTCTTGAACTTGCATTAAACACCCGGAAACTTCATTTTTTGTTGGATTGCAGAGATTTGGGTATCCTTCCAAACTCGTTTAGATTGAAAACTGCCCAGAGGTTGGACTGGAAAACTATCAAAATACTGAGAGAAGCTGGTCTCTCCCTACTCAGGAACACCATAAGACAAAGACGTCAACGGATTGCTTTTCTTAATGAAAGCATTATAAAGGCGAAGGAGTGTTTAGGAGGACTGTTGGAAAGGGAATTATTTGAAGCTGTGGTTAAACATGTCGAGTTATCTTGTTTCTTCCGTTCACAGAGGGAACATGATATTTTGGAAAAGAAGTTTAACCGACTGCTTTGCTCAAGATCCTGGGACTTCCGAAATAAGTCCAAAGGGAAAAGCTGGTATAACAAACCTAACCTGGAGAAGATAGTTGTGAACCTGAGTTCCAGAAATCTTAACAGGCAAGAAAAAGAAGTTCTTGCCAAAGGGTTGAACTTCGTTCCCACACCTCCAAAGGTTGAATATCTGGACCTAATCAGCAGGGTGGAAAATGCAATTCAGAATGACCAAAGTGCAAGGTCTAATACCTTAAGGTCCCTACTGGCAAGTTACATTACCCAACGGATCTACCGCCCGACCTTAAATCTCACACGGTTTGAACATCGAGTCCTTAAAGATCTGAAGAGGGATGATACCATCTTGATCACGAAGGCAGATAAGGGCAATGTAGTGGTCATCCTTGACAAAGAGACATATAATCAAAAAGTGAAAGATATTTTGGCTACGGATGCTTACACACCTTTAAAAAAAGACCCGACTGATGATGTAAGGAAACACCTCATTGGACTTTTGGAGAAGTTTCATGATGAAACTAGAGTGGTGGAAATTTCAGGAATCTTGAAGAAGCTCAAGTACACAACGAATTTTTCGACTCCAGAAATGTTTTGCTTACCAAAAATTCACAAGGATGGTGTTCCCCTCAGACCTATAAATAGCTAGCAGTAAAGGGGTCGTCACTGAACTGTGTAAGTACTTAGCAAAAATATTGCGCCCTATCACCGGGTCCCGTCCCTCTCACACAGTCAACTCATCCTCATTTGTAAAAGAGGTGATGAGAGTTAAATTACGAGATGATGACATCTTAGTTAGCTATGATGTCAAAGATTTGCTCACTAGTGTACCTCTGGGATACACTTATGATATTTTGTTTGATTGCTTATCAAAGGATGGTGATTTACAACAACGAACCAAGTTCAACCCGTTCCACTTAACACAACTAGTCAAGTTTTGTATGGAGGAAGGAAATTACTTCCATTGGAATGGTAGTTACTTTTCACAGAAGAAGGGAGCACCCATGGGCAGTCCGCTTTCTCCAGTTATGGCCGAAATTTTCATGGAACATTTGGAAGACATCGCGTTCAAGGACGGTTTCACTGCCTTTGGTGTGAAGATGTTTAAACGTTATGTCGATGACATTTTTGTCATTATCGAGACAGGCAAGGAAGTAGCCCTCCTTGATCATCTAAACGGTCTTTTTACTGGACAAATCTCCTTCACAATGGAAAGGGAAGAAAATGGAATGCTCGCTTTCCTGGACTCCTTGGTCATACGTGATCAAGGTCTCATTAAGACCAAGGTGTATCGGAAACCAACTAATTCGGAAAGGTACTTGAATTTCCATTCAAATCACCCGTTGAACGTCAAAAAGGGTATCATAACGGGAATGGTTGACAGGGCGTTCTCTCTTTGCCATGAACAATACTTGGGTGATGAAATTCAGCATATAAGACAAATCCTACTTCGGAACAGTTATCCAAAACATCTTGTTGAAACCACAATCAAGAAAAGAATGCTAAAGCTAAAAAACCCCAACTTTAGCATAAGACAAGATAGAGACCCGGGAATGAAAACGATTTGCATACCCTACTATCCGGGCTTAGGAGAAGGAATTCGAAAGATTGCAAGGACGATTGGGTACAAGGTTGCTTTCACAAGCCAACCTAACCTTTTGTCCATCTTGCGTTCTGACAAAGTTAAAATACAGCCGGATAGACTTCCAGGTGTGGTATACAGCATTAATTGCAGCTGTGGAAAAAGGTACATTGGCGAAACAGGTCACACCTTACTTCATAGACTCAATGAACACAAAGCGGCATTGACAAGGTACAAGAATGCCGAAAAGAGGTTGAGAGGAGAAGTAGTTGAGCATAGAGGAAGGCCACAAAGGAAGGACCCAGGTGACGTAATGAAAGAAGCTGTGCATGCTTCAGCGTGGGTTGAACATTCTGTGGACTGCCCGCTAGCTCTCAACAATACCAGCTGTTCGGTCTTACAACGGGAAAAGGACTACCGCATAAAGAAAATCAAGGAAGCTTTTTACATCCGCCACAACGTCTGTATAACCAGGGACGAAGGTGTGGACATCAGCAAAATATGGTCTGTTGTAGCGTCCAAGACAGGTTGCGCCCTTCTTGAGCCAACCAATGGGTCTTCGTAAAAAAACAAACCCAATCGTGGTTTAAAGTTGGAGCCTCAGTTTTAAAGTTATTTAAAACAAGTCCTTATACATTCGTTTCTTTCTCTCCTTGCCATTTGCGACCTTTATTGTTTCAAAGAAGGTTGCGCCTTACCTAGCGCTGATGACGGGACCAAGTCAGGTCCCGAAAGCTACGCAATAAATGATATTTTTGTAAAACGGGTCTTTGCCGTACTAAGCATAATGAAACCGCAACCTTGTTAGAAACCCCTTATTCAATCATTTGTCAATATTTAACAACTATTGTGCCATATGTATTAGTATAATCCTCCCTCGATATTCCTGCGTATACAATGGTTTCTTGCATAACCAGATGGCAGTAGGTCCAGTCTGCATTGAGCAAGTTGTCCTACTATTTCTAGAGTTTAAAATGGCTTTTGGATGACTGCTTGAGAATTTGAAATGTGTTGGCCTACCTTTTCTCAGTACGACATTACCATGTGTCCTTTCTTCCGCGTTCTTATACCTGATAATGTCTAGGAGGTGCACTTTGAATCTGTCTATTAATGTACGCCTAGATTCACCTATATTGTTGGCTGAGCAATTACGCGCCACCCTGCACATGCGCCAGTGTGGCATTTTCTCAGGTATTCTCAGTCTGTCACTTTGTTTGGCCCCGCGATTGGATGTTGATTTGAAACTTTTGGTAGCCAGGGGTCTTGGCTAAACTCTTAATCGGTTCCTTTCAACCGCGACAGTGAATTTTTGCTACAACGGGGAGAGAAACATCCATTCCCTGTGTAAAATGCATGCTGAAAAAGATTTTCTTCTCTTTGACGGGGTAGAAGCATATTTGCAAGCAAATTCCAACACGGTATAACCCCGTTTGAACAGAACGCTTATTACTACGCGTAGAGCTTTCGGGTACGGCTCATGTACCTTCCTCAGTACAAAACAAACAAACTATGTCGACTGCCCAGTCAGCCAACGGTTCAGCAAGCCCCTCTGCTAGACCATCCGGGCTGGCGACAGACGCTTGACGGGTACAAGAGCAGTACCTGATATCTGATGTCGCCAGCCCGGATGGTATAGCAGAGGGCTTGCTGAACCGTTGGCTGGCTGGGCAGTCGACATAGTTTGTGTTTTTGTACTGAGGACGGGTACATGAGCCGTACCCGAAAGCTCTACGTTTAGTAATAAACGTTCTGTTCAAACAGGGTTATACCGTGTTGGAATTTGTTTGAAATGCATGCTATTTGAAATCAGTTTTGAAATCACATCATGCTTCACTTACGATGGAGGGGCATAGCTCAGGAAGTAACCCTCAGAAGAACAATTTGCTCAGTCTGAATAAAAATGAACTGAAACAGTACCGTTCTTATTAAAAAGAAATTAGATGAAGTCTAGTTACAAGCCAGGCATCCGCATAAATTTCGATGACCGCTAAAATTTCATTTCTACTTGAACGCTGAGGATGGCACAGATGCTTTCTAAAGCTCAGTTACTTTTGTCTCAGGGATTAGAACGATATAAACAGGCTAAATTTGTGTTTGGCCATAATTCATACCTACAAGAAACTTCACGTCATCAATACGAACTTATTTTTCAATGGAAATTTAATTTTGAAATTGTAAAAATCTAGGAAACCTGAGGAATCAGGTAAAAATTGTAAGTACCATTCATAATGGCGTTTATCTGGCAAGCAGACGAAGAGAGCCCTAATCGACACGAACAAATGGCCTCAACTGTTGAAAAGCATTTGCAAAACTGCATGTCATTTGAAGTCACTTTTATGATCCCAGAGAAAATTAAAAGTGCTTGCGTTTTGAAGAATACACTCTTTAATTTACGGTAGCCAATAACGGAGAAGACAGAGCAACCACATGGCCTGAACATTTGTCATCGGTCATACAAATAGAGCGTTAAAGCTGAACGTTTCTTTTGACTTCAGCGAATAAAGCAGCTGTTTATGGGGGATTTTAGGCCTTGTTGGTCCAAAAAGTATCCATGTGTCCAGAAAAATGCAAAAGAAAGCTTTTATTCACGAGAATGCCAAAATTACTTTTCAATGCACCTTCCACTTAGGTCTAAACATTTCATGCATTGAGTTGAAAAGGGTGTTTCCGTGCATGCATCTTCGCTGTAGAATCCTGGAGACCATCGGTTGAATTATTTCCAGACTGTATTCTCCTCGTCTACCAAATTGAAGAAAGCTTATTTCAAACATTCCTTTAGAGAAATATCTGAAAGAGTAAGAACGGAACTGTAGGATGGGTTTGGAATAGTTTCCTATGAAGTTCATGAAAAGCATTCACAACCAGCATTGATAAGTGAGCCGGACCATTATAGTGATACAACACGATTTTACGATGCAGCTTCCCTCATCATTATTTGGCACCTCGCTGCTACTAAGATATTATTTCGTTGGACTGTGAAAAAATCGATGTCAATTCTCTGCCTGCTGCGAACCTCACTGACCCTGCTGTACCCCTCTGTAATCATTTCTTGGATTTAAGTTTGCTTCCTGGGGCCGCACTTGTAAATCCAGTTTCATCTCTGAGGACGATTCTATTGGAAAACGCAGGTTCGTCTGTTAAAATTTTTGTTGAAAAAGTTTAGCCCTTTGACTTAGCTGCTCATTACGTAAGTATTTTGGGACCCTACGAATTGAGAGCTTGTCTGGAAAAGTGCTCCAGTTGCGTCTGCTGAAACATACAGACGCTGTGAGCGTATTTTAGCGATTTTATGCACCCAGATTTCCACAAGAGCCACAGTATTCTCATGTGTTCAAGTAGATAATCGTCACTCTCTTGGATAGTCTTTGATATCATTTCTACGCTTTCAAAAAACGCTTTATCCACTCAGAACGCTTGCCCAACATGCATCATTGTCTTCACGAACCTACTGCAAAGCCTTGATGATATTTTTCATTTGCCATTCATGCTATGCCATTGATCGAAAACTTGATGTACATTCCAGCATCAAAACTGTGCTTTTCGACATCACTTATAACGGATGATTTCTATCAGATAGAGAAATCGCGCGGGCAGCTCGCAAACAACGGAACCTTTTGGTAGGTATCGACAGATATCGGTGGCACGTTTAGACATATTTTTGCATGTTCATTCCCGTTTATTTACAAACTGCAATGGTATTTTACAAACCTTTTGGATTACACTTGCATTCATGCATGCAAATTTCTCTCATGGATTCTCCCCGTTGGATAAACCTTTTATTCCTCCAAAACAAGGGAGCTTTCAGGCACAACCTTTGCCCGTCATCAATGCCAAAAAGGTATGACCCAACTGATGTAGTGGGTCTTTTCCCCTATCACCCCGATCTATCACAAGTGGGCGACTTGCTCCGCTCCCATTGTGCACGACGCCTGCGCGCGCACCGCGATGCGCCCCCTACCGCCGCCGTTCACCGGGGCTGCAGTAGCATGGCATCGTGATTTCTGGCTTACTTCCGCTACTGTTTCCGAAAATATTAGCTAGAATAATGCGCCACTGTTAATCATAAGCTCTGGTCCTTGTAGTGAACCGCCATGTTTTGCTCTGAAAAATTTGTTCCCCTATTCCACCCGTATGCTGCAAGTTTCGGTAATAATATTGCAACCTACACTCACATTTTTCCAAAAGCTACCGTGAGTCCATATCCTGCTTATGTTCGGTCTTTACCATAGGCAAGGCTGCGTCCAATTCACATCGCGCAAACTTTATTCACAACTAATAATAATACATATGTACAAAAGTCACTGCGGTGGTCAGTATTCCACCACAGCTTATATTATCTTGTAAAACGAATCTACACCGGGTTGGAGTCTTCGGCGCCACTTGAACTCCCAAAAGTAGGAGTCCATCATTGACAAGTGTGTGCCGCACCGGGCTTTGTTGCTTCGCTTCAGCTGAACCCACAATGACTCCACAGCCCGCCTGTTAACACCCGTCTGCGGGTTAACAAACCCTACAGAGTGGTTTACACTCCTGTGCGTATAACCGTATTGTGGCAGGCTGTGGTATACTCGCCACTCGTCGCTCATGATGGTAGAGCCACGCGCTACATTCTGCCTTATGGCAGAGATAAGCGTAGCTGACGAGCGCTCGGGCACGGGCATCATGAAGCAGTCACCGGTTTGCAGGCACACACCGCCGAAGACCCATTGCTGCGGTTAGGACCGGCCTCGGTTGTACTTTCTCTTCGAGTACACGGTCTCGTACACTTGGACGGTGAGGCCTGGTCCTCCCACAGTCACCCGGTTCCTCATGAGGGTGTCCGCCACGACTTCCCTCATCGCCAGGTTCCACTCGACGGCAGCCTTGTGGTTCATGTGCAGTTCTCTCTTCATTTCTTTGATCGAAGACTTTCCATGCACACAGAGGTACATGAACCAGATGACGATGTGTGCACGAGCCTTCGTTCCTGAACGACCACTACGTGTACTTTGGACATATGGCTCGACAATGTTACCTTCTAACCACGTTCCCGTGCGGAAGGACAACTCTTTCTTACAGACTTTCTTGTTGCACCTCCATCGGGAAGCTCGTCCGTCCGTCGTGCTTAAGACCATGGGCGTCCCGCAGGAGCAGGTTTACTCCCGGTGGGGAGCACCCTGCTCCTGCAGGAACGCTATGGCTGATCGTTCATCAGAACACATGCATGTGAGCTCAGCGTAGGTGACGTGTGAAGTGGATTGCGACATGTTTGAATAATAACCAAGTGATGAGTTGTTCAACTTTTCGTACTGGTAAAGGGAGAATCTCGCTGGAAGCGTCCCAGAAAATATGTGAACGAACACGTTTAGTTGAAGAAGCGACAAGACAAAGGATCACTGGCTCTCAACACTGCGCTACACACGAAATAACACTCCCGCTCCGCAGCCCTTAGCTTATATCTCCGAGGGACAGAAAGTGGAATGTAACTTGTCCGTGAATTCTCGCAATGAATGCTTATTTCCATAACAAAAATGGGATGTTATTGTAACGGGAGCTTCCCGGTGAATGTGCAATAAGAAAACGTACGGGAAAGAGTAGTTTTCTCGCTCCACTCTGCAGCGCAAAGCATTTCGATCTCCGAGGGGCAGAAACCGGAACGTCACTTGTAAAGACTCAGAACGACTGCTTATTTCCTTTACAAAGATGGGGTCTTATTGTAACGGGAGCTTCCCAGTGGAGATGCAATAAGAAATCGTGTGGGAAACAGTTGTCCTTCCGCACAGGAACATTGTTGCAAGGTACAATTGTTGAGCCATATGTCCAAAGTACACGTAGTGGTCGTTCAGGAACGAAGGCTTGTGCACACCTCGCGTTATCTGGTTCATGTACCTCTGGATGCATGGAAAGTCTTCGATCAAAGAACTGAAGAGAGAACTGCACATGAACCACAAGGCTGCCGTCGAGTGGAACCTGGCGATGAGGAAAGTCGTGGCGGACACCCTCATGAGGAACCGGGTGACTGTGGGAGGACCAGGCCTCACCGTCCAAGTGGACGAGACCGTGTACTCGAAGAGAAAGTACAACCGAGGCCGGTCCTACCCACAGCAATAGGTCTTCGGCGGTGTGTGCCTGCAAACCGGTGACTGCTTCATGATGCCCGTGCCCGAGCGCTCGTCAGCTACGCTCATTTCTGCCACAAGGCAGAATGTAGCGCCTGGCTCTACCACCATGAGCGACAAGTGGCGGGCATACCACAGTCTGCCACAATACGGTTACACGCACCAGCGTGTAAACCACTCTGTGGGTTTGTTAACCAGCAGACGGGTGCTAACAGGCAGGCTGTGGAGTCATTGTGAGCCCAGCCGAAGCGAAGCAAGAAAGCCCGGTGCGGCACACACCTGTCAATGATGGAAGACTCCAACCCGGTGTAGATTCGTTTTACAAGATAATATAAGCTGTGGTGGAATACTGACCACCGCAGTGACTTTTGTACATATGTATTATTATTAGTTGTGAATAAAGTTTGCGCGATGTGAATTGGCCGCAGTCTTGCCTATAGTAAAGACCTAACATAAACAGGATATGGACACACGATAGCTTTTGGAAAAATGTGGCGTGAGTGTAGGTTGCACTATTATCACTGAAACTTGTAGCATACGGGTACAATAGGGGAACAAATTTTTCAGGGCAAAATATGGCAGTTCACTACAAGGATCAGAGCTTAGGATTAACAGCGACGCATTATTCTAGCTCCTATTTTCAGGAACAGTAGCCGAAGTTAGCCAGAAATCATGATGCCATGCTACTGCAGACCCCGTGAACGGCGGCGGTAGGGGTCGTCTCGCGCTGCGTGCGCAGGCGTCGTGCACAATGGGGGTGAGCAAACAATGTCAACAGTGGGTGCGGAGCAACTCGCCCACTTGTGATAGGTCGTGGTGATTGGGGAAACGACTCGATATAGCATCCAGGAGTGGTTGCCGACTGACTGACCAACCTGGGCAGTGGCCATTCGTTTTTGGCACTGATGGCGGGCAAATGTTGTGCCCTAAAGCTCCCTTGTTTTGGAGGAATGAAAGGCTTATCCAACGGGGAGAATCCGTGAGAGAAATTTGCTTGTATTTATGCATATACCCCGTTAAGAAAAGAAAACAT
>CBXJ02000728.1:0-12063 GCA_000612645.2 Trichuris muris
TCTGTGCACTGGAGGCAGATGAGCCTGTAATTGTAGTAACAGTACAACTGCGTACTTGTCACTAAGAAGAGGCGCATTGTGGTGATGCTATAAACCGATTCCACCCACGTCGAATAATTGCTGGTGAGTAGATCATGTTTTTCTATGTCGATATCTCGTTTGGTTGTTGCTTGTTTCGTTGAGTGGTCACCATGTTACCTTGGGGAAGGTATCCGTTCTACGACGATCGCGTTTCGTTGTTAGAATTTGGACTCGAGTGACTCTGCTGTATGTGCTGAGTCAGGCAGGACTGTGCTTGCGTGCTGGCCGGCTGATGTTGCGCCGCAATGGCCACCGTGGGGGTGCCTGGAGTTTGCGCGTTAGCCAAAGGCACCGACTCTTTGCACAATTGCGTTAAGCGTGGGAATGTCACCGTCCGCAGCGAGTTGCAACTTCGGAAAGGAACAAAGCGTGACACGGAAGCGGAACTTGCTGACTGCGCAAGTCTACGCTATATGCTAATTGGAATTAAACAGGTCCGTACGCAAGCCGTGGACCTACAGGGATAGGTATGTCGTCCTGCCTGGCAGTGGGAAAAATAATTGCATGCCGAAACACGCCTTCTTCTACTCTCCTTCACTGCATGTCTTGCTAATGCAAAGTGTAGCGCAAAATGACTTAGCGAATTAGACACATGTACACTGGAAGATATCCGGTCGTGAATTGTAAGTTCTGAATGGAAAGCTACCATCACGACGGGATTTCCCTTTCGTTGCAAAATTCGTAGACCAATCCAACGGGTCCAACGGGACAGAACGTGTTCGCCGCCGCAACAAAAGCATAATTCCAGCTGCAGTGCGGTGGACCTTCGGCTGGCCAATGCGGCACTGAGGAAGGCGAAAAAGCTCCTACATTGGACAATACTGAAAAGCAATATGCATCCTCAATGTGTCACAACAGTGCCATTGCTGCCACGGTTAGTCAAGGTGAATGCGGCGCTACGGCAGCTCGAACAGCTTTGCCATATTGTGAGCAGAAGAATATTAATTATACAATAACTGGCCGTCCATTCAAAGATGAGGCCATCGTCTTGATTTCCGGATCAATAAGCAGCATTGCACGTGCGAAGAGACGCGAAACAAAAGCGAACTCGAGCACTCCAAGGATTTGGCTTTTCCCTAACAACCCCATTGTACTGATGCGTCACTGACGGACAATTGTTCACCTTCACGCCACCTTGGCAGGTTTGAAAGAACTCACTTCTCCCGCAACGCTACAGCAATGAAAACCGCAACCGGTTGTCCAGCAAGTTCGACTAGCCGTTCCACCAACAAGCATTTCGTCAATCGCAAAAGCGGACGTTCATTCAACGTACAGGAAGGTATTAATCGATCTTTTCTAACTTGCCAAATTAGGAGAAGTTTACAGTTCGCCGTCCAAGAGCTCTTCTAAATGGTGCAGTGCGAGCGATAGGCCATAATGACTGGAGAGGGACAATCCCTGCGCAGTAATTAATTCCTATACACCGCTAATTTATAATTACAATGGCTATTTGAACATTGGATGCTTTGCAACGGGTCTCATGCTTTCAAATTGGTAGTATTCCGGCTTTCCCGTTTTTTGGATGAAACCTGTAATAAAACCGCAAATTTCCTACAAGCGGATGGATGGGCGATTGTTAGAGATATCACAGATCAAAAACACACTTCTCGAAGCTTTCGGAACGCCCTGGTTCCGTCGTCAGCGATGTTGAAAGGGTGTTCCCCTTTCAAAATCGCTGACGACGGAACCACGGCGTTCCGAAAGCTTCGAGAAGTGTGTCTTTGACCTGTGATATCTCTAACAATCGTCCATTCATCCGCTGGTAGGGCATTTGCGGTTTTATTACAGGTTTCATCCAAAAAAACGGGAAAGCCTGAATACCACCACTTTGATTACAATGGCTGATCAGAAATACAATACGGCAGTTGGCCGTTGATATGGAAAAATGAATGAGAGTACTTCGCAACGATCGGACGGCATGCGCAAAGAAGCGTGCATCAATGGCAGGCCAGAATCAACTGCCATCTTCCCGTCCGTACGCTCATTGCTCAATATGATGCTACTTGAGACAAACGCGGAAAAGCAAAGCGTCCAATCGGAACAATGAACGCCGCCCAGCAAACCTATTTGCGCGCCGGCCGTCAACAGTCCGCGCTTCTACAAGAAAAATCAGTAGCAAAATTTACGCTGCTAAAAGTGGAGCTACTCTCAATGGGACAATCGCTCGCCGATTCGAAAATACGACAAACAACCGCTTGAAGAATAGTCCACCTCCAAATACCGCATCCGCGGTTCCGCGGATACAACGAATTCGGGACAAGGAGCGAATCCCGAAAGCTCCGCGCGTTTGGAGATAAATTCTCTTGCAAGCAGATAGGCGCAGTACGTTGGAATAAAATCGACGAGAGGCAAAAGACCCAAGTTGCCGACGCCGCCATTTGCAACAATGAGGATTAAGTTTTCGAAAGGTCGTACAATCGAATTCGGCGGCAACGGCATTTGCGCTATCTCCACTAAATGATGAAACCTGTTCGCGACAGACAAAACGCCGCAGTTGCCATAAACTCGGAATGACGCGCATTACGCGGAGGGAGGTGAACCCGGCGAACACGAAGCCACTGCTGTTCGGACGCGCACGATTGGAAACTGGCCCTTGACGAACAGTACCGTTTCCGACGCAGGAAGCGGTAAGGCAAAAGACGAACAAACAAAGTTCGAATGCGCGTACTTACCCGTTAGCGGCAGGGGCGACCTGAGGTCGAAAAGGCGGATTTTTGTGATTGGCAGATGTGGTGGTCGAACCATTGCCTCCGGTTGATTGCAGACCAACGTCAACTCTGGATGTCCTCATCGTTCGCCAATGCACAGGCTGGTCAACTATGGCTATCCGAAACTGGGCGCAGTGTTAACTTCTGCGCCACGACGGTGGCTCCTCCGTTATTAACCAATCAAGAAGATCGAGTGTGTAACGGTTGGTATCAAGTTCGACTCGTCAAAAGGGACCACCAATTGGGCAACAAAGGAGGAAGAGACTTTGACGAGACATGGCCGGGAACAACCGCCAACAAACAGCGGGGCTTCCGATGAACACCTCGACAGGCGGTCGGCATAATGGATCCCTCGCGACGATGCTAAAAGGTAACCCGCAGAGATGCGGCAACCGCCAACTACGCAATTCGAGTCAACAATGTGTACGTGTTCGAATCAACCTGCGCAACGATGACCAATCGGCACATGCTGACTAATGGTATTAGTACAAAATTCGACACACATCCGCTGCAGAAATGAATTTACCAAGGAGAGAAACGGACTAATCAGAACTCATAAAATTGCTTACTGACATCGTAAAGCACTGGCAAGTAGTTCCGTCACAAGAAGCAACGGATTAATTCAAGCAAAAAAGCTTAAGTAGCCGCTCGAGTTGCCACCGACGATTACCGACAACGTGTCGTGAAAGGCGTTGATGGAACAAACGGTGCTCAACCCATCCAGGATTATCACATCTTTAGTTTCGTCGTCGTAAACTCGCAGCTGAACACGCTAGACGTAACGGCAGCAAGAATGGACAAAATGGGGTACTTACAATGCGTGGTCTGCTCATGCTGCCACTTAGGAAAAACGCCTCATCTTTCGGATGCCAAATTGGGCGGAATTTGGTCAGCCATCGACCCACGTGGTTGTCGGCCATTACGGCCGCCGCCTTTTCCCACTTGTCACAAATGTTATGTTCGGAACTCCAAATCAAGGTGCAATCGTCCGACGAGGATGCCAACAAGCGATCGCCGGTTAAGGGCGAGAAGAAGGCGCTGTTGACGGCTCCGTTGTGGGGCAGGTCGCACAAGGCACGTTTTACGTGACGCCAATCCCAAATGCTAACCAATCTGCAATGCAACCGTCAAACGAATGGGCAAAGCGGCCGACGAGAAATACTTTGCCATGGATGCCAAACAGAAGATATGCTCACGAGAAGGGTGCACATCGATTGTGCGAAGGCGTCCTTTCTCCGAATCAAAGCTTGCGTGGCTAAAGGAAAATTCTTAACGAGTCTCAAAGATGTACAGCCAAGGAAGATGGCCAAACGGCCGAGCAGATCCCAACCCAAAGTTCCAAAAGACGATTCGTAGAAGCGGCGGTTACTGTTAATTGTTAAAGGACAGGATCAAATCGAGTGTACAAACGATCATGATAATACAGTGCAGCTTTTCAGCAATGCAATTCGTCACGGCGGGCAGAGAGAGGCTTTTCGAAAGCAATACTGGCGATTGGCGATCTATCGCATTTCCAATAAACGACCTGCGGTTCGAGCTTATGTTACGTAATCTTACGGCTCGCCAAAAGAACTAAAGGGGAGCTAAGCAGTCTCGCAAAACTGACGAACGCAACTGGAATTGCTCACTGCGAGCTTCACGCCGCAGAAGTGCAATAGCAAGATACGGGAATGGCCGATCGAATTCCCATTATTCGTAGGATTTGTTTAGTTGAAACCACGGATTCAATCCCGTTAAATCATAAGCAAATCACAAGGAGCTTTCGGGACCGCCCTTGTCCCTCCACAAGGACGAGGTGAGTCCCGAAAACTCCGTGTGGTTTGCTTATGGTTTAACGGGATTGAAGCCGTGGTTTGAACTAAACAAATGAGATCATATCGCGTGATGCCAAATTGGGCATATCAGATCATATCGCTTTCTGTCATCTTGCTGACAATAGAATCAGTCGATTCCGAAAGCTACGAATAAAAGATATCGTACGTTCATTGTTCACCGGGTTTTTTTCACTAGCGTCTAAGCAACTAGCCACTGGTTAGTTTGCTTGGGTGTTCTTACATGTAACAGTGAACAGAACTCAACGGGTGCTTGAGCCGTATTCTTCCAATATGATCCACCGCCCCGTTACAAAGAAACCAGTCTTCAATCATGTCGCGTGTTTAGAAATCCTATTTTTAATATTACTCGTAGGATTAGATTAATAATAAAGCTCAACGAAAAGGCGCTCGTCTCTTGAAAGAACGCTGCAGTGTTAATGCTGATGCGAACGGTACGTGGCAATTTAATTTCGAACATAAAGGGCTGAAATAGCAAAGACAACCTTACCTGCCGGACTGCCGAAGATCAACGCGCGTAACGGTGCCAAAGTGAGATGCCACCAGCAGTTCGCGAGAGCCGGCAAAGGCAAAAAATTTGCTGAAATCATCCTCGTCGACGACCACCTGAAATCGACCGTTCAACACAGATGCCGCAATATGGAAATAAACCGACTTCGGTGAACAGCTTCTTCTCAAAGTCGAAGCAGCGGACACTGCCGTCGTAGGAGCAGCTGTACAACTTGTGACTGTCATGCTGATCAAAATTAACACAGTTGACGGGACTGCAGTGAGGTTTGAATTGCCAAACGGGAGCGTTGGTTAGGTCTTTTATAGTGGTCTGCAAAATGCGCCGTCAACGGCGGATCTACAAATCATTACCCAAAAAAGAGTACTGCATCAATGAAGCCAATATGGCCCAGCTTGTCCCCAGCTGCAATGAAAAGTTTCGCCGCGGAGGGATGGACGGCGACTGAATATATGCGACTAGTGGTCACTTTCGTTCTATCGTGGTATTTCAAGGCGCTTATCTGTTCCCGAAGACTTCAAAAATAGGAACAATAATCCAAACTATCAATGCAATGTCATCCGAACTTACGCTTTGCTGCTGCTTGTATTCCAGGGAACAAAACTGTCGCATGCGGCGCTTCGAACTTCCAAACTTCCTACAGTACGAACGAACGCATTCACTTGGACATCTTGATTATCCTTATCCGCCCTGCTGGCAAAACAATCGCTAATGCCCAATGGCCCAACCGGCCTTTGTAGAAGCTCTTCGTGCTGCTCCACCGAATGTGCGCCCAGCAATTCTTCTTCCATAGTCTTTCTTCCATTTTCATCCAATTCCCTAATCATTAGGCGCGCGCTCTTACGAACCGGCATGGATTCTTTCTGCGCGGCTTTCTTGACCACTCTAAAAATATTTACTTTTAGCCATTGAAACTTCCCAGGAGAAAAAGTGACTTCTTGCGCGCAGCAGGCTTCGGCACGGACGCTTCACTGTGCTGCAATGCAAATGGTAAATGAAAGTGGCTGAAGCTGCGAGAATTACCGCATTGCCCACAATTTGACCAATAACGCCAAGAGCATCATTTCTCGCCCGCGCACGCAATTGGTTGTACGATCTCATGTCTGTCTGCCTGCAAAGAGAGCCCATAAACACAGCCATGTGCACGGAAGCAGATAAGCCAATGACAGCAGCAAACGATTAGGCGTAATCGCAGAGATGACCTGCGAACGTCAGCTTGAGCCAACGGCGTTTCGCGCACTGCTTTTACGGGAAACTCAACCTTGAAGCAGCTCGAAGACGTTCGACTTGCCTTTAATTAAACCGGCAACAACTGACGAGACAATGGCGCAAGATATGCTGAAAATGTGCACTCAATGCGCTAACACGAGGCCTGACGTTCTACTGCGAAAAACCATGGAAACTGATAAAAGTGCGTACGAATTGCATCGAAAGCGGGAAATATCTACAGTAAGGTGAGAGCCAAAATACGATTTGCAAGCAGCAATAATAACCAACAAGCAAAGCAGCAACTAAATGAACCTAAAGTCGTTGAAAGTGCAAAGTCATGTTAACAACGATTTTAAACCCGTTTCCTGTTTCAATATTGATGCGCTGAAATCAGCGTCGATGTACAAGTTACCTTTTTGACAATAACCATAGCTTCAGGAGCGCTCTTGCCCCGCCCTCAGTGGTGTAAACGTTGGGACAGGTGTACAGACATTTGTATCGCTAACGCTGCGGCAGGACTGCTTCGACAGCTATGGTTATTGTCAAAAAGGTAAATTGTACTCCGCCGCTGATTTCATTCAATCGTTTTTGAAAACAAAAAACGTTAAAAGTCCCCGCTACCAACTACATTTCAGCGTTACCAACCCGTTATGAGGCACGCTGTATTCAAGTCATATTGATTTACAAAAATATGAAAGTATTGCTGAAACGTTTTACCGTATGGAAGACGGCAGGCAGGACGCTGCTTTTTACGGTATATAATCGAATGAAACAGGACAAACTGGGGATGAGACAGTTTGCTACGGACAATTTAGTCGGTGTGGGAAGCTGATTTGGCAAAGGATGAACTCTTGCAAAGGCGTTTTCCGCTGCAGCACCGGATAGGAACTTGGTTCTGGACGTTCATGAATCTCTATAATCAGCCATCATGGAATTCATCCGTTTGCCAAGCGATGCGGTCCAGCTGCAAAGTCTAAGCATAGCAGTAGACCTAGCCTAAGCTATGAGAATTATGGATGGTGTTACAGATTATCATGTTATGCTCAAGTACTTTCGCTTTACCTTGAGCATCATTTGCCTTTATAATGGGGACGTGTTTGGAGATCCGGGGGGTGGTTGCTGTACGTTCGAATAAAGCCTTTAACATAGGTCCTCCGAGCCGGATAGTTGTTGGTATTTGTCTGTGACTTGGGATGTCTATGAAAAGAATTTTGAACCAACGTGACGGTTTAAAAGGTGGGATCGAACGTCTGTTGTCTGAAGCGCAGACGCAGGCAGCAAACGGCGAACATCGGCTGGCCCTCCGGACGTTGGAAGTTCTTGACACCTACTTGACGAAGTGTCGAGGTGTAGAGAATGACTTGCAGTCCTACTTGCAAGATGATGACTTGCAGAAGGAAGTCTCTGGTTGGATGGACTTTGAACTCTCAGTTGTGGAAGCCAAGGCTAGAATTGATCACTGTTTACGACGAGAAGAGAAGCCATGTACCTCTTCAGCAGTGGAACAACTCGAGCCAAAGGCTGTGGGACCAGGTCCTCACTTGCCGAAGTGGAATTTACCGGTGTTCAGCGGTAATGTATTGGAATTTGTGGCATTTTGGGACCAATTTGATTCGGGAGTTCATAGTCGACAGGAATTGAGTGACGTTACGAAGTTCATCTATTTGAAATCTGCTTTGAGAGGCGCAGCTTTGGAAGCTGTCGCAGGGTTATCGATAACGTCGGCAAATTATGCAATTGCTGTTGACCTTTTGAAGAACAGATTCGGTCGACCGAACGTTATCGTCCAGAATCATATCCTATCACTTCTAGAGATGCCACCGTGTACTCACGCTAGCGCTGAACGTCTACGACAGTTGCATGACAATCTAAATTGGCATGTTCGAGCATTATGCGCCATGGGTAAAGACCCAGCCAGTCAACTGTCCGCTGCACGTTTTGTTGTGCATTTTTAAAATGAAGTTGCCCCATATTATTCGGAAACAATGGGAAACAGAGCTGTTGTTCAATGGCGCAGAAGTCAATTTAGACACCCTTTTTCATTTTCTTCAAACTCATGTAGAAGTGGAAGAGTCAGTCACTGGAGCTACTCCTTCGGATGCGCAGAAAACCGTTCACTTTACACGACAGAGGAAGCCCATTCCTACTGAACGGCTGTCTACCACGTCGATGTTACAAACGTCAGTTGTCTCTGACAGTTGTCGGTGTTTGCTCTGTTCAGCTGACAATCATGAAATGGCAGCTTGCCCCGCGTTTGTGCGACGTTCTGTGAAACAGCGTTGGCGAGTGGCACAGCAACATCGTGTGTACTTTGTTTGTCTACGACGAGGACATAGCAGCGCAGACTGTGATGCCCGCAGTCAACGTTCCATCGCAGCTGTACGGAAACACGCACACGATAATTCCGTTGAATACGCCAGAGCATCAACCGAAGCAAATGCCAGGCTTCCTAGGCGGCTACCCCCAAGGGGAGAAAGCAGGCTGGTATGGAATTCGGCACTATTCGACCGGCAAGTCGGGTGCGTCGGTGGAGGAATATCAAGCTAAGTTTGATGAAGTGTGGCGAAGCTATGGATCACTTGCGAAGGCTAACCCACATGTGGGTTACTATGAGAAACCTGTGAAGGTGAAAGAGGTGTCTAGAGGCTTCTTTAAGGGCCAGGCAATAATGTTAACAACAGGCCTGGCAGTAGCTGATAAGAAGGTGCTGTGTCTGGCAGAGGGTAAAGGCGGCTTTGCGCAGTATTTTTCACTGCTGGCGGCAAGTTTGGTTATAATGGTGACATTACATCGACCTGGACATGTCGCACCTACGCTGGACAATGTCAAGGTAAATGGTGATGTTGCTATCTACCTTGGCCCGACCGGAGATGACGACTTAATGAGGAGGAATATGGTAGCCAATATGAGAGAGCATGTAGGCAGCATTGATGCCGTCACGTTCGACGGCGGTGAAACCCACTATACTGTGCTAGATGATGGAAAGTGGACCAGTCGCTTTAAGAAGCCAATCCTCGAGGTCATTGACACTATGCTGGCAGCCGGTGGTTGGGCTGTTGTAAAATTTTTGCACGTATGGGGAGCTGAGGAGTTGGTAGAGGAGATGTTGTACGTTCTATTCGGCGCCTTCATTTGGTGGAACCTGGACCCTAATTATGGCTCAAGGCCATCGTGGGGGAGTGTTACAGATTATCATGTTATGCTCAGGTACTTTCGCTTTACCTTGAGCATCATTTGCCTTTATAATGGGGACGTGTTTGGAGATCCGGGGGGTGGTTGCTGTACGTTCGAATAAAGCCTTTAACAGATGGCAAATAATTATTGATGTTCGCGATAAGCAATACGCAGAACGAGTGAACAAAATTGACAACAGCAATGTGCATTGAAAAGATGCAGGTGTTATTAGCGCTGGCTAAATTTTTGTTCAAGTTCAACCAGGTCAATCATCAGGTTCGTTCGCAAGCTGGTCAGCGTAAACGGTACACAGTAGCGGTGTGCAGGCACTTCAGCAATATGCGCTTGTTGGTGATAACGCTACTAAGGAAACGGAGCATTGCTCATGGGGTACCGCCTACGTATAACTTAGTAGACTAAACAATGCCTACAAATAAATCCGCAAGACACCATTCGCAAAATCGTTCGTAAAGCAGTGCAACAGAGGATGCCAGCAGAGACAGCAACTGTGAAAGGGACTACGCTCTCCCTCATTAAAAACACCGTTAGGCAAACGACCAAAGTTGCTTTGCAATCTGAACTAATTAGCGTTCATGTACTCCGTTAGGTGCATCATGTGTGCATATGGTGGCAGCACTTTTCGTCGCACCTTTGTGCGAACATACCAATACAGCACATCGACTGGCACAGTTCATAACCTCGTTGACAAGGGCGTCCCAAATGGCTGCGCCATTTTTATGTTACCCTATTTCGGGTAACAGCTAGCTTAATTTGTATGTAAGTTCCCACCGTTTCCAATTTCCAAGCATATAAATCTCCAGTTAGGTGATGGTGGAAAAGTCCCACCCGCTGGCTTCCATTTCCGTTAGAGCTGTTTCGGCACACACGGAATTCGAAGAAACCATTCGTCAACTCACTACAAAAGGATTCCGGTATAACCACTGATATAATCGTACGATCAAAAAATACCTGAAGTTTAAAGGTGCATACAAAACGCATAGGACAACTTTTTCTTACTTTAGTACATGTCGACTGGTAGGCTTAAGCCTCCATTTGCAGGTCATTTGTCAACAAGAGTAGTCCACAATATCCAAAATTATGGCCTACTGACCAAGTGAACTTTGTCACATGTGTTCAAACGTATTAATAACAAAGGGGAGCGATAATTCAACCAGCCTAATTGACCAAGGTCACTGTACAATGCACATGGTCCAACTTCGAAATGCGGCAGTCGTAATCTCGTTCATGTGGATTCATCAATGTCGAGGTACGGACTTGCACATGGACTTCGAACAGCAGAACGATTTCAGCCTGCCTACTTTGCAATTGCTTCGAAAAATTTGAGAGCAAAGATATCTGGGTGCCGTTGTTACCGTACGCTGTCGCACAGACAGTACGGACAACAAATGTGGACGAATGCTTGGAAACGTGCCTGCGAGACATAATCGTAAGTTGGCAGGATCACTTCCGCTCACAATGCATTGCAAATCCAGAAATGTGAAGCTGCAGTATTTCGTGAGCGTCTGGCAACAAACCATGTTGCGAGCTTTACGACAAACTTCCCTGGCAGGCAACATACAGAGCTCCATCTTTAGCCACCTTTACGTTCGCGACAGGCTGAGAACATGCGCACGTTACGGTATGGAAGGAAAAAATTTAAATTCTACGCACAATGCTTTTCAATTGAAGGTATGAATGCAATGGCTAAGAACCAGCAGATTCAACATAATCAGCAGAAAAGTTCACGAGCGCGCACTGTTTGGCGAAAGAATGCACGTCGTTGATTAGGCATTGCCTGAAAATACTGCGTCAAACATCTGCAACGTCGATACTTCGGGAACCACTGAAAATCGACGAAAACAATTCTGCTCTAAAATTGATATGCAAATGCGACAAACCACACGGCGCCATCGTACCTTGCATCTTCGGACATCTTACAACGGTCAACCGGTGCCATGAAATTAACCAACTTGCTTATAACGTGGTACCGTATAGCACGGCCTTTGCTCGCTCTTCGATCGATAGGCTTTCGTTTACGTTTTGTCCTTAGCTTCTGCAACTTCGCCCACTGCCTGCAATGCATTTAAGAAATTTATGGGTTAACACTGGCACTCTGTAGTACGTAAATTGGAATACCTTCCTTGCACCAATGGGTCCGTAGAGCTACCAGCGGAGCGATGAATCAACTCACGCAGCAACTGCTCATAAAAGTCGTCGTCGTCAAAAATCTCTGCGTCAATTACGTCTTCATTATTCCCCTCGTCTTGACATGAGTCTGATTCTCCCACGCAACTATACTCGGACCTCTTTATTTGCGTACGCCTCCTTAGGCGATCCTTGTCGGACAATATCTTAAAATCACAAACAGTAATGCTAGCGGGAACAAAATAACCGCTTACGTAATCAATTTGCTTAAGAATGCTAAATTCAAAGCCGGAAAAGTCCTTATGGCTTGACTTTATGTTAGCCATACGGGTTTTCTCGTACCACTGCTCCAACGATTGGTTCCTAGAAACGTTCGTTAGGAATCGGAAAGAGGCCACGACTCGTC
>CBXJ02000729.1:0-22034 GCA_000612645.2 Trichuris muris
ATATTAACCATGAGTCGTGCGTTAACCCATGGCGGGTTAACTTGTCAAACACGATTCCTGTTGTAACCCAACCGTTAAACGTGATTAAACTTCATTTTCTAGGCGTTCTCTTCGACTCCTTGGTCATTTCAAACAAGCTGACCGACGATGAATGAACTGGAAGGGAAATGCTCCCGTTAATTCTTCCTGAACTTCCGGGACGGTGAAACAAGAGGTAGGTCGCTGTGCAGCAGAGTAAGTATTCGCTACGACTCTACGAATTCGTGCAAATTTTTACAATTCTGCAGACGAAACATTTCCTGACATGGATACTGCGAATTAGGTGCATCTTCTCAATGTTTTATACGCGGTATCGACCGCTTTCCAAACCAATCAGTAAGCACTCGAAAAACATACGTGTCAACACATCTGGTCAAATGCACCGAGGTTGTCGTTCGACATGACGCCGCTAAGGGATAGATTGGCTCGATGCTGAAGAAATACGTTTAAACCGGCTGATAATGAAGAAATACTTCGAACCCAACAACCAACCTACACTTCCCGTTACGGGCGTGTTGTGGAGAAATCGCTTGACTCGTCTATTTTCGCAACGTACCACCATAATCACCGGGAAGCTACGTAGCGTGTCCTGTACAAAACTTTCTGCCGCTTATGCAACTTTCCCTTACGCATATCTCACTTAAACATCACTTATGTACAGTAAACATTTCTTCACGGCTGTCCGCAACACCGGTCCGTAGCTCAAAGCACGGAAGCCGGCTGCATCACCGTGCCTGTACTACGTCGGTTGGATGAGGAGATAATCGTTGGCCGAGGAATAACGTAGAAACCAAGAACAAAACACTTATTGTCCGAATTATCGCTGCAGTAGGATGACATGAGCAAGGAGATACAATACAGGCGACGTGATTTTCCCGATACACTACGGTTTCACAGTCATAAAGAAATATGTCCGAAACATTGGTGGTAGACTACTTATGATAGTACCCTGAATGCATTAACAATATCCTGCCTTGCAAACAAAAGTTTCTCACGGATTTTCCCCGTTAGATGAAGCCTTTTATTTTTACCAATAAAGTCTAAGTTTTCGGACCTTGTCTTCGGTCCGTCCTCAGTACCAAACAAACTACTTGGTCGACTGTCCCATCAGTCCATGGTTCAGCGAGCCCCTAAGCTCAACCATCCGGGCTGACGACGTCAACGATCAGGTCGAACCATGACCGTCAAGCGACTATCGTCTACCCCAGTGGTGGGCAAAGGGGCGATTTTGAAGTCCAGGTGGCGATAAGCGCGAAAGGGGCGATTGGGGGCGGTGAAGGGCTAAGGGGGCGATAGCGCCCCCTGTCCTGGGGTGGGCGGTGAAGCCAAATGGAGCGATATTGCGGTTTTAGTGTTGTTACGGATCTCGCCACGAAGAAGCGGAATCGCCTCGAAGTAGTCATTCGGGGCGATTTACGACTGCGGGTCACGTCAATGCGGCCCGAAGTAGTCACTCGGTTTGCTTTTTCATACTCCACTCCAGCCGCCTTGCGCTCTTCGTCCGTTAACGTTTCCTTGACGATGTTCTTCAGCAATGAATCGTGCTCGTGGTACTTAGCTACCCAGCTTCCGCATTGGGACAAAACGCCAGCCGAAAAGCTCCAGAAAAGTTTTTCTGGAGCACTTAAACGGTCTTTTTCCTTCAATTAAGTTAACCATTGAAAAAGAAAGTAACAATAGTCTCCCATTTCTAGACGTACTTGTGATAAAGGAAGAAGGTTCGCTAAATACTACAGTTTATAGAAAACCAACGCATTCTGACAGATATTTAAATTTCTCATCGCATCATCCGATTTCTATAAAAAGAGGTACAGTAAAAGGCATGGTCGACTGTGCCATACGAATTTGCGACCCTCCATGCTTGTATTCAGAATTAAAATATATAAAGCAAACTTTATTAAACAACGGTTACCCTAATTCGTTCATTACAAGCATAGTAAAGCAATGTTTTTCGAGAAAACGGCCAATCCCGGTGACTAACGATATTCCTGAACGACCCATTTTAGTTGTCCCATATTTTAGTGGAGTGGGTGAAAGAATAAAACGTTTAGGTCGTTCTCTAAACTTCACCGTCCATTTCAAATCTTCGAGTGACATTCGGACGATCGTGAGAACGGATAAGACCATGGTTCCATTTGACAGCAGACCATACGAAATCACGTGTGGTTGCCACGCCTCCTATATTGGAGAAACGGGCAACACTTTATCCCACAGGTTTCGTGAACACATGGCGTACGTCACCCGTTACAAGAATGCAGAAGAAAGACTCAACGGGTCACATACCGTACGCCGTGGCTGAGCACAATCCCGCGCTCCGAAAAAGATCGTGGAGGAGGCCATCAAAGCTTCCGCGGTCGCGGAGCACGCCATCCACTGGTCACTTGACCCGCGACCGAACATAATCTGCCACGAAAACAGGTTCCAGCTACGGCGGATTAAGGAAGCATTGTTCATAAGGCACAATAGTACGATCAATCGCGACCAAGGCATGGAGATCAGCGAGGTGTGGAATGCAGCTATTAATAACTCCAGATGCTGCACCATACCAATCCGATCCCCACCTTGACCCCGTTTTGTGCGTATAAGATCCCCGAGCGGAATAAATCAATCCCCCTTTCAACACCGCTGACGACGGAACCAGGGCGTTCCGAAAGCTACGATAGGATAAGCGTTCTGACCTGTGATATTTCTAATAATCGCCCATCCATCCGCTGGTAGGGCATTTGCAGCTTTATTACAAGTACTATCCAAGAAACGGGAAAGCTGGATTACCATCACGTTGAAAATACCCATGTTATGCGGATAATCAAGTGGAAGTACTGTACGCTTCAACATGGCGGTTGACATAGTAGCGGATGGAAGAAAGCACGCTACTACACGGACGTGCAGTTCGAAAATAACTAAGTTCACCGTCACTGTGCACGTCCTTAGCGTTCTGGTAAGGTTGAATCGGTTTCTATTAACCACAGGAAATACGCAGTGAGGAAAGGTACGAAAACACGGTACACAAAAACATAATGAGGTTCAGCTGTTAGAAAATCAGAATACAAAAACTACTTATGCAAAAAGGATATAAACACAAGCACTTAAGACCCGATGTACTTAAATTCTATGGGCACAAAACGCAATATACGAAGAAAACTGCCTTTAAGCCAGCATAATAGCATACCGAATCATTGAGTACTCGGAGCTGCACTGAGAGGAGGGCGACGAGATAAAATCCATTGGGAGAGATGTTAGCATTCGACGCATGATCAGCAACGCCAACTTCCTCGACCCCTAAAACGCAAACGTGTCCACGAAACAGGAAACAAAGGAACATCGAGCACATGAGCACGGTAAATTAAATTTAGAGAACATCAGAAATTTTAACGTCCACTGGTTGTCACCACTTGACGTCTTTGACACGCGGCGTTAAATGCGGCGCAGAGCGGAACGTCGTATAGCGAAACCAACTCGGTCAGGAGATAAGCAACACGAAGAAGAGGTCCGTTCCAACAGCATGCTAATGTCACGAAAACATCACCAGACTTTAGAACTTCTGCAACAGACCTTTAACTTCAGGTATACGCATGCACGCAAGCTTAACAACCGGCAGTAGAGAGATTCCCGCTGTCCAATCGAGCTGATTAAAAGTATTTCCACTTCTTCCATTACCTCGCTAACTGTCTGCCTAAATTGTACACTGGCTAGTCACTTCACTGAATTCCTCTCTGAAACATGCCTATATCTTCATTTTTTGCACACACAGAAGCGTGCACCTGAAATTTAAGGTTTCCTTTGTGATTTAAGCTTAGGTATAACCGGTAAATAATGGAATAAAGGAATTTTGACTGGAATAAGTTTCATTGTGTCAAAATATACCGTTGAGAAAACATTTTATACTTTTGCGTAGCTTTCGGCACCTGTCATGGTCACGTCCTCAGTCAGCGCTTCTGAAAGCAGACGTCTCTTTTGTCTGCATTTACCGTGGTAAATGGACATTCGCCGCCTTACTGTTCTTCGATTCGCGTTTAACTGACAACTGCAATGCTAAATCTCAAAAAGGTACTTGATATTAATCTGAACATTTAAGAAAAGCTACAATGAGCTGTTCATGTAGGAATATTACGGTTGAAGCACTCATTGAGTTCTGCTTGGTGATACTTGCGAGAAGAATAAAAAACATAACCAGTAGTTGGTTGGTTAGTTATTTTAATGAAAAACATTCCGTCGCCTAAACAAACGTTCTTCATCTTCTCGCTGAGGACGGAATCAAACGATTCCGAATGCTACGATATAAACCAATCGTACGTTCGCTGTTTCTTCTCTAACATAACTAACCAACCAGGCATTCGATATATTATAATATTTTGGTGTTCACATATGTTGCGGCTACGCCGCAAGGCTATCTGCGCTATCTGTGCACCGATAAGCTAATTCGAAACGCACGCTGACATATTATGGTAAATAGCGCAGATAGTCAGAACCGATTTACATAATCGACGCCTATCGAGAAACTATTTATAGTCAGTTAGTTTTCAGTGACGAACAACGGCTGAATTCTTTTTGCTTCGCCACTCTGTACATACGTGTGTTGACAGTAAAACGTTACATCTTTATGTTGCTGTCACCCAGGAATCCGTCGCTCAGACTCAACCACACAGCAACATCATAGGTATTAGTGAACAGAACTCGACGGGTGCTTCAACCGTAATGTTCCAATATGATCCACCGCCCCGATAAAGAGAACCTCCTCTCAAATGACCTGTTAAAACTAGAAAAATGGATTAGGTACGTGAGAAAGATACGCAAAGGGAGCTAAGCTTTGCTGTCGCTTCGAACAGCCAGAGGAGCGGTTTTTCATAATGAACAACTTATGTTAGATCTTACCAATGCGCGGTGGAATGACAAATTGAAGCGAGAGCGGCGGTAAGAGAAAAAAGCACACAATTCGCGTATTCGAATTAAACCAGTAGCGACCAACCTGTGGTAAACTGAACGTCGTTGCAAATAACTTCGTTGTTCGACTGCACGGGAATTTCCGAAGCCATCGACTTCGACTATTCACTTACAGCTTCATCTGCATGTCCAGGAAGAGTAGGCAATCGTACGTCTATCCTGAACATGTCTTACGCATGAATTTCATCAAAACGTTAAGAACACGAGCGCATGCGTTTCCAATGCGTCCGTCCGTTGGGGACCGCTGCCTTTAGGCATAACATCTAAAAGCATATATTCCATTACGAATTAGAACCAGTGCAATGTATAGCGCGTGCTGATTCGTTAGCAAGGAGTCTCATCTCGTGGGAGACGAAAACAAAAGGCGGATGACGTTAGCTACTACGTCCAGCCATGCCAATGTGCGACACTGATGTACAAGTAAGAAATACAGTCACTTCGACATCACCTTCATGTGGCTCAACTGTCAGTGCTTCCTCATGAGTGTGGGGACGGAACGATGGCTCTTCACTTTGCACGTCCGTCTGCATTTTATATTCGTAACTGCAACACGGAAGCATATTAGGTGACTGCAAAATTAATGGCAGGTAACTAGCTAGCTTTCAGCCCCCCATCCTCCATATGCAATTTGACAGCTACGGCGAATGGGACCCCATCTACAGCAATGGAGCAATCTATTAGCTTCTACCTCGTTGGTGGAAGTGGACAGATCCCAACGGCGCTAGCTTTGCTAGTTAACTGTTTTTCAGTCGAACTCCCAAATTCCAAATATTGGACATAAAAACTGCCATCAGCTTTGCAGCCACCTACCAGACACAAGTTCGGCTTGTTTTGCTTACGCCACGTGGGTAGGTCGCAGGTTCCTCGAAAGCTCATGCATCACAATGCAATCCTGACGCCTTGTAGTCCTCGAAGCTCTGACGGAACGTCGACCTTCAATTAATGCCAGTGTAAAACAAACGATGCCGGAATGTGCCGCGCAAACATTAACACAATGCACAACAAAGAGTGTGAAACAATAAAAATACTGTCGCTGGCCTCGACCTGACAGGGACGTACCCTGCTATCACGCAGTGAGGATTCATGTTCATTCCGATAACGCAAATCCCCGCTTTCAGGGAGAGGAAAAGCTGAACGGGTTGCCAAGATCGGCTTAATGTCGTCCTACTTAGAGGCTTTCCTTGAGCAACTTACCTCTCACGCATCAATCAATCTTTCACAGTAGCAATTACGCAGCTCAACCAAACAAGCCTAACATCAAGGAAAACGTTGCACGATAAAGGCAGATTTACCATTATTGTTCTGGAATCGGAATTTATCCGCAATACAACATCGCCAACGTTATGGAAACGCGTCGATCCTGGAAATCGCCAAGAGCGGATGGTAAACGGAAAGAAGCCCACAAAGGCAAACCAGGAGCAGTAAACAACTTAGGTGCCCATCCTATTTAAACGACAAATGCGTTAAAATACGTTTCATAAAGAGCTTAGCCCAAAAAACAAAGGAATGCTTTACAAAAGGAGGCAACTACGGCAACCAAAAGTTGATCACGAAAGAACAGTCTACACTCACGGAATAATGAAGAACGGCTGCTTTGGATCTTCTGTAACATGCAGCGAAATTAGCCGTTCCTGATGGAAACTTCACAATCAAAATAGTGGTTTCGGGAAGATCAAATAGAGACAGAGAGATCAGAATCTATCACAACAGACGTACTCGGACGGCTGATTGACTAAAGACCACCAGGAAAACCATGATTTGCTCTTCCAACCACCATTGGACCAAACAACCCGTTTTTTAGAAGAGTTCCGCCGCAATGTCGGAAGCAAAAGGAGACGAAACAGTTTTCACATGAATCAGAGCTGCCTGTTTTAAGCAATCGCTTCTGTTTAAAACTTTAAACGTTAATTTGACATCCTCACCGGACGCTTATCCGCAGTTGCCGACCAAAAGAAAATAAAACCAATTCAGCTATTTCAAATGTATATACCCGTCTGAAGCATCCGAGGGTTCTTCCTCTTCGTTGGCAACAATGTGAACTTCGGAGAGGCACGCAGGGCACGAGAAGTCTAATGTCGAAACGACTGTCTGCAAGCTTTCTTTTTTCGAATCTGGAAAAAAAGGAATAAACACGGGGTTCCAATGGACAGCTTTTAATACATTATCGAACACTGCTTCGTAGGGCCACTTATCAGCCACGGCATCTTCTACGGCCGAATCTGTAAAGCATCTGTGTAAGAATAATCGATCAGTACAACGTGCAAGTCGTACCGTCGTTATGCACTGTGCACGCGAGGATTTCCTTAAACACGTTTTCAAAACGTCGCAAGATCAGCTTCCCGGGATTCACTTTCTACGATATCCATTTCGCTTTCGTTTGCTAACACCGTACCGTTACAAACGATCGCATCGTCACTACTTGCACCTGCTTCGCTGGAAGTGCTCGCGGAATCTGATTCTACAATTGCGGAAATGTAATGGCGAAGCCTGCTTGGGCAGCATACCTCCGAGCTCAATGGAAAGATTGCAATCTGAACTGTCGTTATCTGCAGTTACTTCGGAAGCGTCACCAGCAGCATCGCCTAGCGATATTGGCCCGTTAAATTCGCAATACCCTAACGTCAGGAACACTACAAGGAAAACCACGATTTGCTCTTACAACTATCATTAATCAGCTCGGCAAACAATGACAACACGACATCGGTAAGGCCAAGGAGGACCGCCCCAAGCAAGGAGCAGTTGCTACAAGTTCTCACCACCGCCGCGGATACGCAGCCGCACAATGAGCAGCCAAACGACGCCAATCCAACTACAAAACTGCTGTAAATTGTTAGTGCACGCAGCACTCACTGTCGGACACACGCAATAAGCCTTTACTAGACACACGAAAGCTAAACACGTACACACCTATCTAAGGCAAGAGAGATAGACACGTAAGCCCTTTTATTTGAACACAGGTTCTACATGTTGTTCTTCGTGGTGACTGCTTTTCGTTCAGCGTAGGTCATCTGCAGGCCATAGCCTAAATTCTTCCAACACCCCCTCTTAGGCTATGGGGTCTGCAGTCATGCCTAGCATTGCACGGCATTTTTCGTGGCGACAGGACGGCAATCCTTTGGTCAGCATGTCAGCCGGCTGCTTTTCACTGGGCGTATAATGCATACAAATCGTGTGATTTTCTTGCTCTGTTCTAAGGAAATGATAACGTACGTCGATGAGTTTTGTGCGGCGATGAAATTGAGAATTTTTCGCCAGGCAAATTGCCCCTTGATTATCACTGAAAACGCTGGTAGCATCGAGTACCCCCTTCCGAGGTCTGGAAGCAGCTGACTTATCTATTTTACCTCTTTAGTGACTTCGGGCATAGCTATGTATTCTGATTCAACGGTTGATTGGGCAACTGCTGTTTGTGGACCATGCGATAGGCCCGTTACTGAGCGTCAAGACATATCCGCTGGTTGATCGACGATTGTCAACATCGCCAGCCCAGTCGCTATCACAATACGCCTTAAGTTGAAGGCCGTCACTTTCTTTACCTTGCTATGCTTCACAATTATTCATCCTTGAGCCGAAGAGCAATTTCATGTCTTGCGTTCCTCTAAGGCATGTTTCCCAACCTTTTCGGAGCCAGCGCCCCTTTTCGCGACCTTCAACTTGCGGGGACCCCCGTCATACTCCCCAACGTAATTCTCCTGCTTCTGTTATCCTCAGGTGCGCCTAGTGTGGTTAGGTCTTTGTGAACTTGTACATGTAGTTCAGTGATTCCCAACCCTTTTGGAGCCAGGGACCCCTTTGATTGCTGATAAGCATCCAGGGGCCCTCCACCAAGTGTTTACCGCCATCCTTACTGCTTTGTTAGATTCCCTGCAGGTTGTTGCGCTTTTTAACGGTGACTTCATTGTAAACTTGCTTGAATAGGTACTTTAGCACTGGTCTGCATTTAGCACAGAATGAAGTATTGAACTTGTCACCACTAGGATTTCCCCAATCCAACTTTAAACAACAGGGCATTGTACTCCAACAGTTTTTCAGGCATGTGCAGCCGTTGTCAAATGAGCGCTTCGGATATGCTTCAAACAGAGTACTGTTTCCTGTTTAATGAATTTTCCCGAAGAAAATTTCTCAATCACACCAAGTTAATACTTTTACGTTTGAAATAATGAACTTCCAGTAACGGAGGCTTTCAGCCAAACTCGTACAACGAATCCTACCCGCTCAATTTCGCGACACAGATAATCAGAGCATCCAAAGATGGAAGAATTCGCAGAAAAACGTTTCACCGTCATAAGATTTTAATTGGTCGTGGAAACATAGTTCTCACATTTCATACAGTTAAACTTCGTTGTTGCATAGCGGATCACAGCATGGTCTTTTGATGGTGAAAATCGTAGTGAATGTATCGCTTCTCCAGTTTTTGCTGCTCAGTTAATAACATCAGTCTGGTGCGTTATTTAACACCAGATTCAGTTTTTCTCGACCGAAAAATATGGCACCTAAGTCGAGCATTTCATGAGGGCTGTTGTTCATAGCCGCTTAATTAATGTGATGGCTGAACTTGATGCGACAGGACCAATTTTTCCACGGAAGGCTCAAAATTAGTAAGCAGCAAGCGCAGATCGCCGCGCTTTACTATCTGTAACCGGTTTCTTTTCTTTTCCAAAAGATCTGTTACGGTGCTGAATCCACGTTCAACTAAATAAGATAAGGGAAATGGAACGAGGAACTTCTTAACAATTTTCCATAAACCGGGGAAAAGATCTCTAATTTGACACTGTAACCAAAAGTGGGTATAACTATTCTTGAGCTTAGGCTTCAACTCATCGTTAGCTTGCAACTCTATCAACTCCTCCTGCAAAAAGACGTCTGCTCCATCAACGCTCGAGAATGGGTCCAAAATCCAAGTTGGTAGTGTCATGGACAATATGTCTGCGTACCTTTCGCACATGTCCGTATGCAGCATGGTCATATGATTGCAGTACAAAAGCATGTCATCATCATTTACTTCGCCATTGTCCCTGAGCCTGTTAAGATTCGGGAATTGGTATAAATGTCCGTGTCCCAAGTTCTGTTTGAAAAGAACCAACTCTTTGATGAATGCTACAATAACGCTTTTGGATTTCACAAGGTTCAGTTCGTCTCCTTGTATTTGGAGGTTCATTTCGTTAATCCGAGAATGAAGATCTGACATGTAGGCTGTCTCCTTTGCACTTCTGCAGATTCTCACGTAGCCCAACGTCTTCCTGTTAGAGAAATTGCAAAATGCTATGGAAAAGGCTATAAAAACGGCTGAGACATGCTCCCCTTGACAGCTACCGAACTTCTGTGTGGAGTAGCAAACGATTGAATTCTTCATCGTTTTCTTCACAGAGTTGTCTGAATAACCTGTCTTTCAAAGGGCTGCTCTTAATTTTGTTAATAGCGGTGATGACATTATTCAAGGAGCGATGCAGACGATCTGCGAGTCGTTTCGCAACAAAATGTTGGCGGTGAATCACGCAGTGCACAGCTAGCAGGTGGGGCACTGATCTTTTCAAATGGGAAATAAATCCCCGATAGCATCCCACCATTGAAGGAGCGCCATCCGTCGCAACTGCCATTATATTTGTGAGTGGAATTCCTTTCTCTTCAAAAAACTCTTGCAGAACAAGGAATATAGATTCACCCTTAGTATCGGTAACCAAATCTTTGGAAAACAATAGTTCCTCAACTATTTTTCTTCCCTTATAAACCGAACATATGCTAGCAGTAGAGCTTCATCCTGCGGCAAGATCGATTCGTCCAGCTGTAATGAAAACTGCATGGCACATAAAAAATTGCACAACGTGTTTTCTACATCAGTAGCAATTTCATCAATACGCCGTTGCACCGTATTGTTGCTCAAAGGAATTTTACGGATAATGTCGGTTGCCGGCAAATGCATTACAATACGTAAGACTTCACTGACAGCCGGAAGTAGCAGTTCTTCCCGGTGCGATGCCGTTCACTGCTTCAGTTACCCGCTGAGCATTATGCGCGGATGCTCAGCTAAAGGGATGGCCTCCTCACCTACGGAGCGTGACCCAATGGGAACTCACATCAAAACAGACTGCAGCAGACCTTTAACTTCAGGTATACGCATGCACGCAAGCTTCAACAACCGGTAGTAGAGAGATTCCCGCAGTCAAATCGAGTTGACTAAAACTATTTCCCTTTCTTCCATAACGATTGCTGTCTAACAAAACCGTTCAACTTGATTAAATCTTTAAACTGGCAATACATTTGATTCCTGAGTTATCCCAAGGCGGTTAAGCTCGCTAACTGTGAGTCTAGTGTTAACGCAAAGTAGTTAGACTGGTGAACCACGTGTCCCGTGTTGAAGAAACGGTTAATATTGGTTAAACTTTTAAAGGATATCTTGTCAACCATGCGGCAAGTTTTGAGTATGTATGAATTTCCTCTCTACAATTCACGTTAACTTTACGGTTGCTGCCTTCTGTAAGGTGTCAAGGCAGCTGTGGTAATGGGTATTATAACCAGTAGTTCTGTGTTGATCCAAGGTATTTTACTTGTCAACCACGAGTCCAGTGTTATCATAACGTTTAAACTTGGTTAAACGTTTAAACAGATATGAACCATGAAACCTGCGTTACGCCAGGGTGTGGAACTCCTGAACCGCGTATAATATTTTAACCCCAGAGTTAAAGTTTGTTAAACTTTTAAAGCATATCTTTCATCCACGCGTCAACGTTTGTGCATCTATGACTTTCTTCTCAACAATTCACGGAAAAATTACGGTTGTTGCCATCTGCAACTTGTCCAAAATGCTCTGGCAATGGAGATATTAACCATTAGTAGTATACTGACCCATGGCGGTTTAAGCTGTCAACCACAATTGCTGTGTTAACTTAACGGATAAAGATGGTTAATCTTTGAAACAGGTATTAAAAATGAGTCCTGTGTTACCCCAGGGGGTGGAACTTGTTTACCATGTGTCGTTTGTTAGCCCAACGGTTAAACGTGGTTAACCTATTAAAGGATAACTTTTTCAACCATGGGTCAACTTTTGTGCATCAATAATTTCTTCTCAACAATTCAGGGTAAAATTACGGTTACTGCCCTCTGTAAGTTGCCAAGGAAGCCCTGGTAATGACAGCACTAACGATGAGTCCTGCGTCAACTTATGGCGGGTTAACTTGTCAACCACGATTGCTGTCTAACAAAACCGTTCAACTTGATTTAATCTTTAAACCGGCATTAATAATGATTCCTGAGTTATCCCAAGACGGTTAAACTGGCAAACTGTGAGTCTAGCGTTAAGGCAAGGTAGTTAGACTAGTGAACCACGTGTCCCGTGATGAGGAAACGGTTAAAATTGCTAAAACTTTTAAAGGATATCTTTTCAACCATGCGGCATGTTTGGAGTATGTATGAAATTCTTCTCAATAATTCACGGTAAAATTACTTGTTCTTCTTGTAAATGTATTAGCAAATGCAATGAAACTTGCTAACGATGTTAACCATCTTCTCAACCATTCACGGCAAAATTACGGTTGTTGCCATCTGTAACTTGTCTAGGATGCTCTGGCAATGGGGATATTCACCATTAGTAGTGTGCTGACCCATGGCGGTTTAACCTGTCAACCACAACTCCTGTGCTAAGTTAACGGTTAAAGATGGTTAATCTTTGAAACAGGTATTAAAAATGAGTCCTGTGTTACCCCAGGGGGTGGAACTTGTTTACCATGTGTCCTTTGTTTGCGCAACGGTTAAACATTGCTAACGTATTAAAAAATATCATTTTCAACCACGGGTCAACTTTTGTGTATCTATAATTTCTTCTCAAGAATTCAGGGTAAAATTACGGTTACTGCCCTCTGTAAGTTGTCAAGGAAGCTCTGGTAATGACAGCATTAACGATGGGTCCTGCGTTAACTAATGGCGGGTTAACTTGTCAACGACGATTGCTGTCTAACAAAACCGTTCAACTTGCTTATATCTTTAAACTGGCATTAAATATGATTCCTGAGTTATCCCAAGGCGGTTAAACTGGCTAACCGTGAGTCTAGTGTTAACGCAAGGTAGTTAGACTGGTGAACCACGTGTCCCTTGTTGAGGAAACTGTTAAAATTGGTAAAACTTTTAAAGGATATCTTTTCAACCATGCGGCAAGTTTTGAGTATCTATGAATTTCTTCTCAATAATTCACGGTAAAATTACTGTAGCTTCTATCTGTAACTTGTCAAGGAAGCACTCGTAATGACGTTACTAACCGTGAGTCCTCTGTTATCGCACATCGGTTAAACTTGTCAACCACTGTTCCACTTGTTGCCCAACCGTTAAAATTGATTAAACATTTACACCGGCATCTGCCAAGATTCCTGAATTTTCCGAAGTTGGTTAAAATTGTTAACCGTGAGTCTTTACCCCAAGTTGGGTAAACTTGTTAATCATGTGTCCTGTGTTGACCCAACGGTTAAACTTTTAAAGGGTATCTTGTCAACCATGGGTCAACTATTCAGTATCTATGATTTTGTTCTCAACAATTCCCGGTAAAATTACTATAGCTGCCATCTGTAACTTGTCAAGGAAGCTCTGGTAATGGCTACATTAACCATGAGTCCTGTGTTAACCCATGACGGTTTAACTTGTCAACCACGACTCCTGTGGCAATATAACGGTTAAAGTTGGTTAAGCTTTTAAAGAGCTATTAACTTCGAGTCCTGTGTTACGCAGCGGGGTGGAACTTGTTAACCATTTATCCCGTGTTAACCCAACGGTTAAACATGGCCGAACTATCAAAGGACATTTGTCAACCATGCGTCATCTTTCGAGTATCGATGATATTATTTTCAACAATTCATTATAAAATTATGGATGCTGCCCTCTGTAAATTGTCAAGGAGCTGTGGTAATGGCGATATTAAATATGATTCTTGGGCACTACTAAATCTCAGCCCCCCCCTTGGGGGCGCTACTTTCAGTTTCGTCGATTGGTTGCCGTCAGAACGGTTAGGCGTACGCTGATTGGGCGCTATATTGCGTGTAGTAAAATAGAGAATCGTTGGAAATCATGATGAAGCGACGGGAGAAAATAGAACTGGTAGTGGGGATGGACGGAAAACGATGCCTATGCTTCTGTTGCTTTCGTATTCTAAACGGGAGACGTGGTTCTCATTTTTTGGTTTAGGCTTAGGTAATGGCAGAAAACGATGCCTATGGTTCTGCTGCTTTCGTATTCTAAAAGGGAGACGTGGTCCTCATTTTATGGTTTAGGCTTAGGTAAGGGCAGAAAACGATGCCTATGGTTCTGTTGCTTTCGTAATCTAAAAGGATGACGTGATTCTCATTTTATGGTATAGGCTTAGGTAAGAGCAGAAAACGATGCCTGGGGTTGTGCTGCGTTCACATAATGTATATTGGAACATCAGGCTTATGTTAAAGCGTAGGCTTAGGACACGTATGAAACACTGCTTATGTTGGTGTGATGTTTGCTGGTGAAGTTGGATGTCGCACTCTGCTGCCGTTGTTTAAGGTTAAAGTGAAACGTCAGTGTTGTGTTCAGGTGTAAGCTTCAGTTTGGAGAGAATGCGAAGCGTGTGATGGCAACCAGTTGTACGAACGACGGTTTTTCATGCGTCGAACAGATGGTGCTTTGACCTAAGGCTTGCTTGACTTTTGATAAGTCGGTTTGTAGAATGTTGGAGAGCAGACATCTCAGCGCTAAAGTAAACGGAGCAGATGTCTCTGCGCTGTCGTATGCTGCGTTGTATTGTATTCGTCCTGCACTTAAAAACGATGATAAGGGTCGCAGAATAGAAGGAATGTGGGTGTGCCGAGTTTTTGCGATTCATGGCAGCTGAGATGACCGTTGTACGAACAGCTTTTGTGCCATGAGAAGACCACTTGACGGCTAAACGCCGTCAAGCAGGTGCATGCCAGGGAACGAAACAGAACGTGAGTGGTTGGCTATGCTCGGAGATTCTGTTTCAAGAGAACGGCATTTAATTCTGCGAGGATGAGTGCTAGCGAACGGTTGAACTTTGTCCAGATGTGTGCGCGATTTGCCAATGATGAAATGGCTGCCGTGCAGTTCATGCAAGGAAGGGGCCTAATGCACGACAGAAGAATATGCCCCCGCTGCGGACGGTACATGGCCCTGCGGTCCAGGGAGGACCGCGACGATGTGCGATGGCGGTGCGGCCGAAAGGAATGCCGAAAGGAGATGTCAGCGAAAACAGGAACATGGTTCCAAGGTAGTAATCAGTAGGCGAATAGTTTGTTGCCCATTGTAATGGTGTTTAGGCTGTGAACAGCGCATAAGGACCATGCTCCTTTTCATTCGCGCATGGGCAGAAAAGTGGACGACCCTGTCGTTCTGCAGGGGATCGTTCAACATGAACGAGATGGCGGCCGTCCGACTAAATGCAGCGACGGCGTTTCGGGGCTTTCGTTCAGGTATGGGCCAAAGTAGTCTACTTCTCACTTTTTAGCCGTTATGCGGCTAAGTCTTTTTTGATCCGCGTTGGAAACGGCGACGCTGCTGTCGTTCAAAGTTCGCGAAAACGTAGGTTATTTTTGATTGGTCGATCGGTTTTGCGGCTAAGTCTTTTCTGATTCGCGCAGGGAATACCATGGCGACGGTGGCACCACCTACAAAAATTTTCAGAGGGGGGGGCTGAGATTTAGTAGTACCGATTCCCGTGTTAAGCCATGGCTGTTTAACTTTTCAACCACGAGTCCTGTGTTAACATAAGTGTTATACTTGGTTAAACTATTAAACAGGTATTAACCATGAGTCCTGTGTCAACCCAGGGGGTGGTACTTCTTAACCATGTATCCTGTGTCAACCCAGAGGTTAAACTTTTAAACGATATCTTGTCAACCATGCGTCAACTTATCAATATCTGCGACTTTCTTCTCAACAATTCACGACAAAATTACGGTTGCTGCCCTCTGTAACATATCAAGGAAGCTCTGGTAATGGCGATATTAACCATGAGTCCTGCGTTAACCCAACCGTTAAAATTGGTTAAACTTTTAAAGGATATCTTGTCAACCGTCCGTCAACTTTTGAGTATCTATGTCTTTCTTCTCAAGAATTCACGGTAAAATTACCGTTGCTGCCCTCTGTAACTAGTCTCGGAAGCTCTGGTAAAGGCGATATTAACCATGAGTCCAGTGTTAACCCATGGCGGTTTAAGTTGTCTACCACGAGTCCTGTGTTTACTCAACCGTTAAAATTGGTTAAACTTTTAAAGGATATCTTGTGAACCATGCATCAACTTGTGGGTACCTATGACTTTCTTGTCAACAATTTGCGGCAAAATTACAATAGCTGCCATCTGTAACTTGTCAAGGAAGCTCTGGTAATGACGATATTAACCATGAGTCGTGCGTTAACCCTTGGCGGGTTAACTTGTCAAACACGATTCCTGTTGTAACCCAACCGTTAAACGTGATTAAACTTCATTTTCTAGGCGTTCTCTTCGACTCCTTGGTCATTTCAAACAAGCTGACCGACGATGAATGAACTGGAAGGGAAATGCTCCCGTTAATTCTTCCTGAACTTCCCGGGACGGTGAAACAAGAGGTATGTCGCTGTGCAGCAGAGTAAGTATTCGCTACGACTCTACGAATTCGTGCACATTTTTACAATTCTGCAGACGACACATTTCCTGACACGGATACTGCGAATTAGGTGCATCTTCTCAATGTTTTATACGCGGTATCGACCGCTTTCCAAACCAATCAGTAAGCACTCGAAAAACATACGTGTCAACACATCTGGTCAAATGCACCGAGGTTGTCGTTCGACATGACGCCGCTAAGGGATAGATTGGCTCGATGTTGAAGAAATACGTTTAAAACGGCTGATAATGAAGAAATACTTCGAACCCAACAACCAACCTACACTTCCCGTTACGGGCGTGTTGTGGAGAAATCGCTTGACTCGTCTATTTTCGCAACGTACCACCATAATCACCGGGAAGCTACGTAGCGTGTCCTGTACAAAACTTTCTGCCGCTTATGCAACTTTCCCTTACGAATATCTCACTTAAACATCACTTATGTACAGTAAACATTTCTTCACGGCTGTCCGCAACACCGGTCCGTAGCTCAAAGCAAGGAAGCCGGCTGCATCACCGTGCCTGTACTACGTCGGTTGGATGAGGAGATAATCGTTGGCCGAGGAATAACGTAGAAACCAAGAACAAAACACTTATTGTCCGAATTATCGCTGCAGTAGGATGACATGAGCAAGGAGATACAATACAGGCGACGTGATTTTCCCGATACACTACGGTTTCACAGTCATAAAGAAATATGTCCGAAACATTGGTGGTAGACTACTTATGATAGTACCCTGAATGCATTAACAATATCCTGCCTTGCAAACAAAAGATTCTCACGGATTTTCCCCGTTAGATGAAGCCTTTTATTTTTACCAATAAAGTCTAAGTTTTCGGACCTTGTCTTCGGTCCGTCCTCAGTACCAAACAAACTACTTGGTCGACTGTCCCATCAGTCCATGGTTCAGCGAGCCCCTAAGCTCAACCATCCGGGCTGACGACGTCAACGATCAGGTCGAACCATGACCGTCAAGCGACTATCGTCTACCCCAGTGGTGGGCAAAGGGAGCGATTTTGAAGTCCAGCTGTGCGATAAGCGCGTAAGGGGGCGGTGAAAGGCTAAGGGGGCGATAGCGCCCACTTTCCTGGGGTTGGGCGGTGAACCCAAATGGAGCGGTATTGCGGTTTTAGTGTTGTTACGGATCTCGCCACGAAGAAGCGGAATCGCCTCGAAGTAGTCATTCGGGGCGATTTACGACTGCGGGTCACGTCAATGCGGCCCGAAGTAGTCACTCGGTTTGCTTTTTCATACTCCACTCCAGCCGCCTTGCGCTCTTCGTCCGTTAACGTTTCCTTGACGATGTTCTTCAGCAATGAATCGTGCTCGTGGTACTTAGCTACCCAGCTTCCGCATTGGGACAAAACGCCAGCCGAAAAGCTCCAGAAAAGTTTTTCTGGACCACTTAAACGGTCTTTTTCCTTCAATTAAGTTAACCATTGAAAAAGAAAGTAACAATAGTCTCCCATTTCTAGACGTACTTGTGATAAAGGAAGAAGGTTCGCTAAATACTACAGTTTATAGAAAACCAACGCATTCTGACAGATATTTAAATTTCTCATCGCATCATCTGATTTCTATAAAAAGAGGTACAGTAAAAGGCATGGTCGACTGTGCCATACGAATTTGCGACCCTCCATGCTTGTATTCAGAATTAAAATATATAAAGCAAACTTTATTAAACAACGGTTACCCTAATTCGTTCATTACAAGCATAGTAAAGCAATGTTTTTCGAGAAAACGGCCAATCCCGGTGACTAACGATATTCCTGAACGACCCATTTTAGTAGTCCCATATTTTAGTGGAGTGGGTGAAAGAATAAAACGTTTAGGTCGTTCTCTAAACTTCACCGTCCATTTCAAATCTTCGAGTGACATTCGGACGATCGTGAGAACGGATAAGACCATGGTTCCATTTGACAGCAGACCATACGAAATCACCTGTGGTTGCCACGCCTCCTATATTGGAGAAACGGGCAACACTTTATCCCACAGGTTTCGTGACCACATGGCGTACGTCACCCGTTACAAGAATGCAGAAGAAAGACTCAACGGGTCACATACCGTACGCCGTGGCCGACCACAATCCCGCGCTCCGAAAAAGATCATGGAGGAGGCCATCAACGCTTCCGCGGTCGCGGAGGACGCCATCCACTGGTCACTTGACCCGCGACCCAACATAATCTGCCACGAAAACAGGTTCCAGCTACGGCGGATTAAGGAAGCATTGTTCATAAGGCACAATAGTACGATCAATCGCGACCAAGGCGTGGAGATCAGCGAGGTGTGGAATGCAGCTATTAATAACTCCAGATGCTGCACCATACCAATCCGATTCCCACCTTGACCCCGTTTTGTGCGTATAAGATCCCCGAGCGGAATAAATCAATCCCCCTTTCAACACCTTGACGACGGATCGAGGGCGTTCCGAAAGCTACGATAGGATAAGCGTTCTGACGTGTGATATTTCTAATAATCGCCCATCCATCCGCTGGTAGGGCATTTGCAGCTATATTACAAGTACTATCCAAGAAACGGGAAAGCCGGAATACCATCACGTTGAAAATACGCATGTTATGCGAATAATCAAGTGGAAGTACTGTACGCTTCAACATGGCGGTTGACATAGTAGTGGATGGAAGAAAGCACGCTACTACACGGACGTGCAGTTCGAAAATAACTAAGTTCACCGTCACTGTGCACGTCCTTAGCGTTCTGGTAAGGTTGAATCGGTTTCTATTAACCACAGGAAATACGCAGTGAGGAAAGGTACGAAAACACGGTACACAAAAAGATAATGAGGTTCAGCTGTTAGAAAATCAGAATACAAAACTACTTATGCAAAAAGGATATAAACACAAGCACTTAAGACCCGATGTACTTAAATTCTATGGGCACAAAACGCAATATACGAAAAAAACTGCCTTTAAGCCAGCATAATAGCATACCGAATCATTGAGTACTCGGAGCTGCACTGAGAGGAGGGCGACGAGATAAAATCCATTGGGAGAGATGTTAGCATTCGACGCATGATCAGCAACGCCAACTTCCTCGACCCCTAAAACGCAAACGTGTCCACGAAACAGGAAACAAAGGAACATCGAGCACATGAGCACGGTAAATTAAATTTAGAGAACATCAGAAATTTTAACGTCCACTGGTTGTCACCACTTGACGTCTTTGACACGCGGCGTTAAATGCGGCGCAGAGCGGAACGTCGTATAGCGAAACCAACTCGGTCAGGAGATAAGCAACACGAAGAAGAGGTCCGTTCCAACAGCATGCTAATGTCACGAAAACATCACCAGACTTTAGAACTTCTGCAACAGACCTTTAACTTCAGGTATACGCATGCACGCAAGCTTAACAACCGGCAGTAGAGAGATTCCCGCTGTCCAATCGAGCTGATTAAAAGTATTTCCACTTCTTCCATTACCTCGCTAACTGTCTGCCTAAATTGTACACTGGCTAGTCACTTCACTGAATTCCTCTCTGAAACATGCCTATATCTTCATTTTTTGCACACACAGAAGCGTGCACCTGAAATTTAAGGTTTCCTTTGTGATTTAAGCTTAGGTATAACCGGTAAATAATGGAATAAAGGAATTTTGACTGGAATAAGTTTCATTGTGTCAAAATATACCGTTGAGAAAACATTTTATACTTTTGCGTAGCTTTCGGCACCTGTCATGGTCACGTCCTCAGTCAGCGCTTCTGAAAGCAGACGTCTCTTTTGTCTGCATTTACCGTGGTAAATGGACATTCGCCGCCTTACTGTTCTTCGATTCGCGTTTAAATGACAACTGCAATGCTAAATCTCAAAAAGGTACTTGATATTAATCTGAACATTTAAGAAAAGCTACAATGAGCTGTTCATGTAGGAATATTACGGTTGAAGCACTCACTGAGTTCTGCTTGGTGATACTTGCGAGAAGAATAAAAAACATAACCAGTAGTTGGTTGGATAGTTATTTTAATGAAAAACATTCCGTCGCCTAAACAAACGTTCTTCATCTTCTCGCTGAGGACGGAATCAAACGATTCCGAATGCTACGATATAAACCAATCGTACGTTCGCTGTTTCTTCTCTAACACAACTAACCAACCAGGCATTCGATATATTATTTTGGTGTTCACATATGTTGCGGCTACGCCGCAAGGCTATCTGCGCTATCTGTGCACCGATAAGCTAATTCGAAACGCACGCTGACATATTATGGTAAATAGCGCAGATAGTCAGAACCGATTTACATAATCGACGCCTATCGAGAAACTATTTATAGTCAGTTAGTTTTCAGTGACGAACAACAACTGAATTCTTTTTGCTTCGCCACTCTGTACATACGTGTGTTGACAGTAAAACGTTACATCTTTATGTTGCTGTCACCCAGGAATCCGTCGCTCAGACTCAACCACACAGCAACATCATAGGTATTAGTGAACAGAACTCGACGGGTGCTTCAACCGTAATGTTCCAATATGATCCACCGCCCCGATAAAGAGAACCTCCTCTCAAATGACCTGTTAAAACTAGAAAAATGGATTAGGTACGTGAGAAAGATACGCAAAGGGAGCTAAGCTTTGCTGTCGCTTCGAACAGCCAGAGGAGCGGTTTTTCATAATGAACAACTTATGTTAGATCTTACCAATGCGCGGTGGAATGACAAATTGAAGCGAGAGCGGCGGTAAGAGAAAAAAGCACACAATTCGCGTATTCGAATTAAACCAGTAGCGACCAACCTGTGGTAAACTGAACGTCGTTGCAAATAACTTCGTTGTTCGACTGCACGGGAATATCCGAAGCCATCGACTTCGACTATTCACTTACAGCTTCATCTGCATGTCCAGGAAGAGTAGGCAATCGTACGTCTATCCTGAACATGTCTTCCGCATGAATTTCATCAAAACGTTAAGAACACGAGCGCACGCGTTTCCAATGCGTCCGTCCGTTGGGGACCGCTGCCTTTAGGCATAACATCTAAAAGCACATATTCCATTACGAATTAGAAGCAGTGCAATGTAAAGCGCGTGCTGATTCGTTAGCAAGGAGTCTCATCTCGTGGGAGACGAAAACAAAAGGCGGATGACGTTAGCTACTACGTCTAGCCATGCCAATGTGTGACACTGATGTATAAAATAAGAAATACAGTCACTTCGACATCACCTTCACGTGGCTCAACTGTCAGTGCTTCCTCATGAGTGTGGGGACGGAATGAAGGCTCTCCACTTTGCACGTCCGTCTGCATTTCATCTTCGTAACTGCAACACGGAAGCATATTAGGTGACTGCAAAATTAATGGCAGGTAACTAGCTAGCTTTCAGCCCCCCATCCTCCATATGCAATTTGACAGCTACGGCGAATGGGACCCCATCTACAGCAATGGAACAATCTATTAGCTTCTACCTCGTTGGTGGAAGTGGACAGATCCCAACGGCGCTAGCTTTGCT